>BLKR01010141.1:0-67885 GCA_011170035.1 Teleogryllus occipitalis
GACGGACGAACAGACGGACGAACAGACGGACGAACAGATGGACGAACAGACGGACGAACAGACGGACGAACAGACGGACGAACAGACGGACGAACAGACGGACGAACAGACGGACGAACAGACGGACGAACAGACGGACGAACAGACGGACGAACAGACGGACGAACAGGACATTTTGTTTGCAATTGGTTTTTCGGCATTAAGTATCCACAAAAGGAACTCTGGGTACACCACGTGTTAGAGGATTTTTTCTCTTAATTTAGCAACCGATTTAATGCACTTTTTCGCCATCAGAGCCCGTCAATGACTTTTTTTCCGCCGAAATTCCACCGTTTTTTTGCGCAGCATTACATAACTTTCTCTATAGCACGAACGTATACGAGAAAGAAAAGAAGTTTTTTTATAGCCTTTTCCAGGTAACCCCCCTTTTCACTACGTAGCGACTGGACTATAACGCGATAGAAGAGAAACGGAAAAGTGCCTGCGACAAGAAGCAGAGGCGCCGCCGCGGGCGGCGCGGAGCAGGGCCACGTGACGCCTGGCGCCGTCCTGGCATTGGTTGAGCGGAGGCGCATTCGGCGCACGTCGCGCGCCAGGTAGCGGCCTCCGCATCGGCACGGAACGCGCTCCTCTTACACGCGTCGCACGCGGAATTTTAATTAAATGTATTCCCACCCCCGCCCCCCGCGCGGCCATCGCTCGCCGCTTCACGGCGCCGTCACGGGAGGACGACGGACGACCCGCGCTTCCAAACACGTGCATTCGCAAGCGATTCCACGCCGCGGCTTTACGACGCGCCATCCACGGCGCCCCGCCCCTCTCCCTCCAGCGCTCTTCCTTTTGCCCGTCCTCACTTCTTCCTCCACGCTCGATTGATCGACTTTTTAGTGATTCCGGGGCGTCAACTGCTTTGGTCATTACTCATGTTAGTGTAGTGCCAGCTTTTTCTCTCGGGAGATGGTGGTGATCTTCCCCCGCTAGCTGGCGAGATCCGGCACCGACCTACCGTCGACTAGTTAGGGTTTCCCCCTAACCAGGACTCTCCATCATCACCGCCCCAGCCGGGACAAGCTCTAAGCTCCCGTCCGATCTCCCGGAATATGTGGTAGTGTAGTGCATGTTAGTGTATGTAAGGGGTGAGGACAGGACAAGGAAGAGGAAGGAAAGATCGCGCGACGCCCGTGGCCCGTATGGTAGGGTACTGCTCCGGCATTTACCTGGTGTTGATCGGATAAACCACGGCAAACTACCGATCAGAGCACCGGCCGCTAGAATTCTCCTCCAAACAGACACTGAATTCGACCTAGCTGAAAAGCTAGTGTCGAAAATCCTGCCGCCGTGGGGAGTGGGAACCTAGGACCTCCCGGTCAGAGGCACTGCAGTGAATCAGTTGATGCACTGAGACACCTCTCCCGGTCTCCTGCATGCTTGTTTCAATTATGTAAGCATGACGTACGAAGTCTGTACGATGTGATAAAGTGAGAGAATTCAATCCGTTAGAAAAATAACGGACAAGTAATACATTAGCTCCATTTAATTTTTACAATGGAACATTTTGTAGTACTACGCGTTTTACATCTGAAAGAAATTTGATAAATCTGTTTGGTCTGTTTTTTAATGAAAAATGAATTTATCTTCAGGTAATAAACCAGAAGGAAATAAAAAGTGAATTTTCTCAATGTTGATGGATCTTGTGCTGCTTTCAATATTCTTGCCAGTAAGAAATAACCAATACAATATTTATGAAGAATTAAGAGACCAAACTATTAAAGAATATGATATGTTCAGAAAATAACAGAAGTAACAGATAACAAAAGCCTATTTGTTAAAAGGTTGACAAAAACTGCAAACCAATTCATACCAGACTAAATGTCTGCATATTACTTATATACGGTGAAATACCAAGTCTTTTCTCGTTGCTTACAGTAAATGTTCCCATTTCCTACATTGTTCACTTCCATTCCAAATGATAAATATTACCACATACAGTTCTACGTCGACAGTAGAAAAATTTAACTAAGATACTGTTTATACCTATCTCTCCGAATGAGTGCCGTGCTACTCTCTTGTGCTATTTGCCGAGCCCCACTAGCGCAAACTCATTATTTTAGTTTACGTCTCGACCCCTGAATCTAACTTCGCTATTGGAGCTTGTTTCACGCTGGCTACTGGCCGCTTTTCTCTCAGCAGGAACACCGCTGCTTCGCCACGCGCTATTTAATTTCCCTCACGACCATAACAGTATTTATGGTTGAAAAACGAACGTAAATATGGGTATAACTTCACAAAAAATAACTCTGTTTTAGGGGTTTTACTCTTTTAGGAAAACAATACTCATATAACCAGCGATTGGCGCCGTGGAGCGCCCTAGTAACATAATTTAGAATCGTAACAATGGTTTAGCACTACAAGGTGCAAAAGAATGCTACCAGGCTAAACGATGAAAACATATACCTGTATTCAATGTTGGGTGTTAGTGGATTTACTTGCTAACACCAAATTCTCATAATTCCACAGTCGTACTTTATTGAAAATTGATAAATTATAGCATTCATTGTCAGTTGCATTTCACTGAATAAACAAAATGTATTGATCATAGGTCAACATTATTGAAATATTAAAGCTGATTCCAAACGGAATGATTGAATTCCGATGATTATTTTCATACAAACAGTTAGAAATTATTAGATATCATGACAGAGTTGAAATAATTGTTATAATACTTCATGTTAGTGATAGAATGATTATTGCGTCCTCGTCTTGTACTGTACTCATTTATTATTATTATTATTATTATTATTATTATTATTATTATTATTATTATTATTATTACTATTATTATTAACTGCCACCAGGTCATACCCAATTTCAGTTCAAATAAATAAATAAATCAATGTAATGTAAATGAAAAGCATTTGAACTAAAAGAAGAATTATCAACATCAGTATACATATTACTACACAAAGAGGGAGCATGTCCACAATTTATCTGAGGATCCAACTAAGAAATTCATTTTTTGAAGCAGATTAATAAAACGTCTTGGAGATCATTTTAACTTACTAGGGCGTTGCGCACACTGCAAAGTCGTTCCCTGCGCCTGACCGCGGGGGAGGGGAGGGAGTCGATGCCCCCCCCTTCCGCTCGCCTATAGCGGGGGAGGCAGGGGAAGGAGGCAGGGGGACGGAAGTTCGGGGCCACGCCCCCAATCCCGCCGCGCCGCTCCGGGGCGAACGGCTCCTCCGAGGGAGAAGCGCCGTAAACGGGCTCGCTTCTACCTCCGCCGACAGCGACATCCGATAACGCGCGTTCTTGCGGGGCTCCGCGCCTCTTTTGTTCCGCTGGGGAATCCCCGTTTGGGGATAACTCACTTCAAACTACACCAGGTTTTGCCCATGCGCAATTTGATTTTAACACTGTCCTTACTCGAGCACTCGCAGAATCTCGCAGACCTCAAACGGGCCAAAAACCTGGCTTTTGATGAAACAAAAATGTAATTACTAAGTTCATCTAAATGTACGACATATCTTTACCCTAGTAATATGAAGGTAAAACAGGTCTCGTACTCTGAAGCCCATCGCTAAAATTTTGATTTTAGACGATGGCGATAAAATAAATTAACTATTATCTATCAACATTCACGTAAACAAAACCAATATTTAAATTCAGGCTTTGCAAACGAACATTATTAGTGATATACAATCAACTTCAACATTTACTACAAAACCCAAACATTACAGTTTTGTAATCAAAGAAGGTCGATGTGTCTTCAAATTACAGCAGGAAACCTGGGTCGAAAATACGGGCGTAAACCCATACGAATATATATATATATATATATATATATATATATATATATATATATATATATATATATATATATATTGGAGCTACTGTTAATGTTGGAGTTATATAGTTATAGTTTTAGCTTACCTCCGGCGCGGGTCTGGGGACCTTCAGCGCAGGCGCGGCCCGGCGGAGGGTACCCTCATGTGTTTGTGGTGTGACTTTCACTTTCTCCGCCAGATGTCGATCTCAGTTAACTATATCTCAACTGACTATTTGAGATCTTACAAGGGCGAGATATTGTCGGAAGATTTTAATTTTGCTCTTGCGCATCTGCAGGGTTCTTTTATAAGCCACAAGAGTGAGAAGACTTCTGTGGAGATTCCTCCCTTCAACCACCCAAGCACGCAATCGAACAAGGGATGCCCTTAACAGATAAACTGTTATTTCTTAACCGTTAACGTTTCGTAAATGTTACGCAAAATAAGTTATTTCGTTTATCCTGTTATTGGTTGAAATGTATAGAAGTGCAATCTACTGGACCTAATCTGAACTACAAGTTTTGTGGCGAACATTTTGTATGATAACAGCTTCACTGCAGCTAATCAATCATGATTTGCCAGTGTTCAAATTATAGATTCATTAATACATAATTCGTCATTATTACACACCATGTGCCATAATATTTTATATATTTTATTTTAAACACTACAATAAGAAGCTTGTCCTTTAAATTAAGTCCGTCCATAATCTTTGTTAACTTATTTCTGTATCATTGCTGCTTACGTGAGATCCACTAATATTTCCCTAGGTCCGATAAAATAAAATGAGTTACGTTCAAATAACTCGTATTATAATATTTGATACTCAACAATCATTAACACTTTAGCTACAGGGGAGCAAAAACACTATTTCTCTTAGCATTATTTTTGGCACTCGTCAATTCACTATGCACAAGTTGCATATTTGAAAGAATATTTGCAATCTGAACCCGAATCACTTTTATTTTAGTAATATTCTGTACACGTTTGCTACACATTATATGAATTACTATTTATCCTTGTCAGTTCATCGTTCATATCAGCTGCTTCCGTGTCTAAACATGTTTGGGAAATTAATGCAAGCAAGCTCCGTGAGGTAGCTGCACAAGCTTTACGGTGCTACTAGCATTATTCGTTTTGCGTGATTTAACTCCTAGCAGTCGGTCATGTTAGGTTGCTGGCCATAGACCTGTTATGTTTCAACTGTTATTAATAACAGCTATTACGAGTCAACTGTTATTATGATAACAGTTATTGAAGAAAAGCTGTTAAGCCCATCTCTCAATCGAACCCGCGCAATGGAGATTCAGAGGCCAATGAGATAACCCCTCAGCCACCGAGATGCACTTTGGCCGCTTACGGACCTTCTGTATTCATATGTCACCCTTTGCCTCCTGTACGCACATATACTTCAAGAGGGTTACTTTATATGTAATTGAGATTTCAACCTTGAATTACTTAATTTATTTTATTTTTCTTTCTCGTACTTCATTCATAGGAAGAGAAAGTTATGTATTCGTGCGTAGGAAACGGCGATTTTTTTGCATGTAATAATTATTATATTTATTATTGAATGATTAGAATACCACAAGCACGTATTTCTCGTACACCTTGGAGAATTGAAAAAATAGCTTTTTTTGAAATGCTGCAGCGTGATTAATAATTGATTTAAAAAAATGATTTATATAAAAGTTGTAGGCTATTCCATTCTCTTTAAAATGATTGAATTATTTTTCTACAGGACTTAATGTAAAAGAGCTGTGGAGGAAAATCGGAAACCTCAAAAATACTTGTTTTACGGGCGTCCCGGAAGAGTTAGCAGAGGGTCGAAAACTTGGAGTTTTAACTAGTGTGTGGGTGTGTACGTATATACAACATGCCCAAAGAAAAACTTTTTGTGGCCCTTTTACTAAGTAAAACGTGCATTCTGAACGGAGTTTTTGCCGTATTGCTCACAACTCATTATTATACCCAACACCGACGGATTTATAGGTTTAATGAAGCAATAATAAAATAAAAGAAATGCGAGGCATACTCAAGCTTTTCCTCTCTTTCGTGTTAAGGAATACCTAATTTGGATTTTGTAGTAAATAGTAAACGTTAGGATGAGACAGGAAAGTGGAATGTCTATATTGCCTTCTCGTGTTTTTCTAGAACAGATACCTACTCACTGAAATTATTGTTTACACATTTTTTCTTTCTCAGGGATTTTTCCAAAAATAAATCACATTTACTGACATACTGAAAAGGTATACATAATGTCTATACTGTGACGAATCACCGGAAATGCAGCCTTTGAGGGGGACCAGGGAGTTCCCGTCTGGGACGCCGCGTGGACTTTTCTGCCGGAGTCAGTGCTCAATGTAAAGGGACTTCCCTACCAGAGACATTGCCAGATGGAATTGTGAAACCCCGTGGACGACGTAACGAACGGGTGGGGGATTCACAGAAAGAGTTTTGTGTAACGCAAGACATTTTAGCGACTCCACCGACCGATTTCCAAGAACTAAATCGACAAATAGCACCGACTACTCCAGACAAAGACCAATCAGACTGACGATAAACACAAGACGAGAAGGGGGAGACGAGTGCAGGAGAACAGTGAAGAGACCGACAGACAGGTTTTAGAAAGTAGGTGGTGATGGACGTGTGGGAGAAGGTTTCAGAGACTTTGAGTCGAACGTGGAGTGAAGTTTTAGAGGCTCGGAGGGGCGGGACGTGCGGGATTGCCACATTTCCGAGACGAGAGTAGCTCCAGGCGATAGACACTCGGGAGTATGCGACATCACGTGACAACGCCATACGAGCCGCGAAGTGATCGAACAGACTTGCCAGAAGCGACAGCGCTGAAGTGCCGCTCTGAATGAGGACTGAGGCGGTGACGGAGGTGGGTCGGAGTGCGGGCCGTCTGGACAGTGCCGGGGCGCTAGTGTCGACGAGTGTCAACCGACTGTAAGCTGTAAACGGCATTATTTTGGCGCTTCCTCACCTACGCCTGCTGAAACTTTTCAGGCTATGTAAACTATCGGCGTCCTCGGGCTTTGCAAGAAACGCCGTGCAGTTGTGTTGAATAAATGCGCTCATATCACGCTCACGCCTAATGTGATCATTTCAAAGCCGGGTAAGCCACACCACACTTCCCTAGCCAATCAACTGAAAATATACTCGCCCCGTTTCAATCTCGTTTCGAATCCACTTGTGGGATTGCTACTGCTCCCGGGACTAGAACACAAGGACAAATATCAATATTAACGATCACAATGAAAATTGTTTCCATTAATTTATCGGAAATCAACTTTCCTTCCTCTAATTGAAATTCCAAAGCATAAGAACGATATTAAGAGAGGTTGTATAAAGAAGATACTAGGGATATTTGCGCGGCATTGCGTTCAGAAAATGACTGCAATATACACTTTCTACGCATGCGCTGACGCAAAAAATTGATGCAAAATACTAAGTCTGCAGTCGCAGAATATTGATAGTGCTGTCGAATCCTGAAGGACTCGTGCAAAAGCTCTCTAGAAACAAATGTTATTTTCAAACTTAAGAAGTATCAAACCCGATATTTAATCACTGTAAGAACAAGACATCATTTTAAAAAGTTCAAGTACAAGGAAATGAGAGTGGATGGGTGATTGATTGATTAGTAATTCTGGGAGCACCTACTGCTAAGTCATTCATATTCCTGTGTTTTTATTGCGGGAAATATTTTCTTGCCTGATAGCAAATTTCTGTACTGACTTACCCGTCGGCTTGCCGTTTTCTCCACAAACAGATACCTCCCAACAGTAGACCATCCCCCAGTTGAGACAAATCACAAGTTCACGGGTGGTCTTCCGACATATGTGGTAGTGTAGTTCATGTAAGTGTGTGTGTGTAAGTGGAGAGTATAGATCAAGGAAAAGGAAAGAAAGATCGGGCGCGGTCTGTGACTCGTTTCCAAAGAACTGCTGCAGCATTTGCCTGACGTTGATCGGATAAACCACGGAAAACTACGGATCACCACAGTCGACCGCTTAAATTCTTCTGGAGATAGCATCTGAATTCGTCCTACCTATATATCTAGAGTCCAAAATCTTCTCACCGTCCCGATCAGAGGCATTGCATTGACAACAACTGATGCTTTGAGCTATGAAAAATTGAAGATTGTCAATTCTGATAATTCATCAGATTGTAGATACTAGGTAGACATTTTATTATTATTATTATTATTATTATTATTATTATTATTATTATTATTTACTGCTAATCAACTTCTCTTTGTATATTTACAAAAATAAAATAGGTGCTAGTAAACGACAGGAAAGAGAATTCAAATAATAACATACATTATTTATAAATTTTCTGCGCCGCCATAGAAAGCAATGCTCAAACGCAGTCGTGTGTGCGAGATCGGCAAAAAAAAAAAAAAGCGTTTTGTGACGATATGAACTGATGCTTTAAATTTCAACGCATGTAGAAGAAAGTTTAATTGTGTTGAATAATTGAAAAATTCTTTGATTTAGATCGTTAATGTTGATCTTTTGCTCTTATGTCTTTCCAGCCAAGTCCACGGATTCCTGAAATTGTGTCTGTTCTCTCATTCTCACCCTCTCTCCTTTCTCCCCGTAACAGTTTTGGCACCACAAAGAAAAAGGCCACCTTCCCCAAAGACGACATTTGCAAGGGCTGCTGCGGGTAATTTAATCGGGTTTAATTTAAGATTCGATTTTGAAAATTGAAGAATTTGATCATGAAAATTGACTATGAAAATACATTCACACCTTGTTTCATTAGTTATGCGTAGCACATCCCCATAAGCTACTACGATCATTGCAACCTCGTAAGTAACGGAAAATGTCAGTTATCACTATTTCCACCCGAACGCCTCAATTGTAATTATGTAAATGTAAATATTTAACTGGTTAGGCGGAAGAGCAGGCCTTACGGCCTGAGCCTCGCCAGAAATAAAGACATTATTATTATTATTATTATTATTATTATTATTATTATTATTATTATTATTATTATTATTATTATTATTATTTTCTGCCGTTCGCGGATACGTACCTCTGAATTGTACAGTCACTCCAGCCCACGCATCGGTTTATATTGATTCATTGATTAATGACTCTGGGCAAAATAACTGCTATGGCCATTATTCCCGTAAGTGAAGTACATGATTTGTCCCGGGCGGTGATCTTCACCCTCTGGATGGTGAGATGCAGCATCGAGCTACCCGGCGTCTGACTGGTTTTTCCGAATCAGGTGTCTCCTACTTGCGGGGCATCACCCGGTTGGGACACGTTCTGAACTTCCAACTGGACTCACAACATATGTGGAGGAGTGAGCTACCATGTCTAGTGCATGTTAGTGTAGTGCGTGTGTAAGGGGAGAGGATAGGACATGAAAGAGGAAGGAAATATCGCGTGCGGTCCACGGCCCGTCAGCTAAGTTACCACTCCGAGAATCGCCTTGTGTCGATCGGAGAACCCGCCGAAAACAAGCGATCGGAACAGTCGCTCTCTAAAATTCGCCAACCAACAGCGGCTAAATTCGAGCTCTGCAGCTAGCGTCGAAAGTCCTGCCTTTACCTGAAATCGAACCCCAGGCCTCCGGGTGAGAAGCAGTGCGCCACGCCTCGTAAACCTCCCTTCGTCGGTGGTGCTATGTCGACATGGCGCCCATTGGCGGCCTCTAATTTTCACTCAGAACTTCGTTGCGTGTTTCGATGCGCCATCTGGCTGTATTTTCATTCTTTTTTAATACTCCAGCATCATTACGGCCATTGATTTCGTTCAAATTAGAACCCATATTGCCAGTTACGGAAGTAATATTCCTTTGAATTGGGAAATTTTTTTGAGCGTGGAACAAGCATCGGTTCACCCATCAGACCTCGTGATTGGGAATTGTGGTAATTAACCTGGAATACGTTGAGTTCGAATTCCACATGATCGTATTACCATATACATTTTCAAAGCATAAAAATATCGCAATTCGCTTAACGTTCTTTGTCAGAAATAGACGTCACAAAAACTCAATTATTACTTTAAAACTCTCGAAAAAATTAATAACGAACCCCAAAATGTTTAAAATTAATTCTACCAATAAAAAAATTGCACTGCGCCGTCCCGGATGGCCGAGGTCGCCAAGCCTCAAAAGCCGTAGCTGCCTCGTGCGTGAAGGGTCACGGGTTGGAATCTCGACCGGGGCATGGATGTGTGTGTGTGTGTGTCTGTTTGTAATCGTCTATAGATCCTTCATCATCATCATCATCATCATTATCATCATCATCATTATCATCATCATTATCATTGTTAGGGCTAACAACTTTGAGGTTTAAAAAGGGATTCCGCGTGGAAATGCTCATCTCCACAAAAAGTAAAAAGTCACGCGAACTTACCTCCGGGAAAAATACGATGGGTTTGGTGGGGGTACAGTTGCGTGTTCGCCTGGTCCTAAGATGACTGATTTGCGAACAAAAAAATAGTGCATTACAATGTCAACTACTATGTAGTAAATTTTAATGACGATATTAATAAATTTTTAACAATAGAGTTGGTATATTTTCAGTCTTGTCCGTTTTGCTTTTTTGCGTACTGCGTGCTTCATAAGTATAGAGACATTAATTTTATTTTATTTTATTTTATGTCGCATCAACTACAAAAGGTTATTAGCGACAACTACAAAATAACATTAATATTTTTGTACATGGGAAGTTATGACATTTATAGGAACATTCACATTACATTATTCAAGTTTATACACATGTATAGAGACATTATTGTAATGGTACTGGGGAAAAGTAGCAAATTAAAAAAAAATCATATTCTTATTGCCGAACCATGGGAACGAAAAAGTGGGAAATCAGGTCCACCGTAAAATACTCTAAATAATTTTTAGAACATATTTCATTTTACACAAAATTCTTTTTCTTGAAAATTGCATTTTCGCTGAGTTAATTTTTTGCAACTTTTGAAAATACCAAGAGTTTGCTGAAAATGTGCCTAGAAGAATTTTTACAGTCCTTTGATACGTACAAAGTGCAAATTTTACGAAAACGTGGTGTATTTTTGTGGAAAAATACTTTAATAATTGCCTATATTTCACACAAAATTACGTGTAATTATGTGTACGTAATTATTAAATTCACGTGAAAGCTTCTCAATTTTCGAAAAATTATATATCATCTTATTTCAAAAACTGTCTTTAGAAAAGAGATTTCATTAAGGAAAAACCTCTATCTTAAATATTGTAGTTGCAGGAAAAAAACAAAAAACTTTGTGAACATTTCGATAAAACAAAGATTTCAACGAAATTCAGGTCTGCACTTTTCCATTGAGATACGCTATCCGAGATCAAAGTTCACTTACAAAACTTCAGAACAATTTTTGGAAAGTTGGAAAATGTTGTTGACGCTGTCTGTGAAGTACTCAAAAAATCAAAATATACGTTCCAAACTCGGAGAGACTGGAATTCTTTCAATTGAATCGAGTCATTTGAATAATGGAGAAAATCGCCTGAACGGGTTTGGCCCTAGGGTTGACGACAGACGTACAGACGGAGAGAAATATTAATTGACGTTTCGGTATCAAGTGCCCAAAAAGCATGGATTTTGACTTCACAAGGTGTAAGAGGAAGTATTTGACAATTATAGGAACCCGGACTCAGCAATTTACGTGGAAAATCTGCTTTTACGTGGAAAATCTGCCGTTTTCTGGCGTGCGATTACAATACTTTCTCTTCTTACGAAGTAAGGCTAGTCCGTCGTGGACCCCTTCCCCACTGGTGCCAGTATGAAGAGTTGATTGCATCGTAGGTAAAGGTATTAGTTGCCTAATATGTAAAGTATTCTTCCGCCGTAAGGGTCGCCTGCTATCGCGCCCGCCGCCGGCAGCGCTGCGGTGCGTGGGCGGAGGGGGGGCATTCCTGCGCCGAATTCCTCCCAGGGCCACAACGGCGCTGCGTCGCCTCGCCTCCACTCGCCCACCCGCGTTCCTTGGGCGGCGCGCGGCCGCATTCGCCGATCCGAATTATTAGCGCCTGCAATTAACTTGGCCCGCCCCGCCCCTACCCGCCCCGCCCCGGCGACGCCGTATCAATTACAGCGACGCCGAGGGAGGAATTCCGTTTACAGAGGCCGCGGCGAGGCGGGTGGCGGAAAGGCGGGGACGGGGGCGGGGGCGGAACGGGGAGGGAGGGGGAAGAGACTGTGCAGTCAGCTCAGTCTTTGTGCGGATTTGCCATCACATTGTCGGCCTCATTTCAGCGAAACTGGGACTAACGCTCATTTATTGAAAGGATGCACTGCTTGCATACAACTTACGTGGTATAGAAGAACTATTGTAATGCTGCGGCGTATAATACGTTCTGTGTGTCCCTGAACAAAGCTAGTGGTTAATTCGTGAGCAATTTTTTTTCCAAATTACTTACTCCCGAATCGATCTGACTGATGTGGCTGCCCCGTGAATACGAAACGGGGATTTTGATTTTAGGGGATTCTTATCATCAAGTCACTACAATATTTTCAACATTTTCTCAAAAATGGCTCAACATGTTATCGTTATAGTGTTTCCGAGGAGAGAACGCTTCAAGAAATTACTTAGGTTGCATTTTTAATAAACTTTCTGAATTTTCGAAAATTGTAAAATATCAACATTTTTTTTGTTTTTCTACAACTACAAATTTGAATATAGAGATTTTTTCTTTGATAAAATACGTTTATCAAAAACAGGTCTTACAGTAAAATCACATTTTTTAAAAAATAGTTTTAGAATTTTAAAATCCAGAATTTTTTAAAAAAAAATTACTCGTGTGTTGGATGCATTTTACTACATACTAGAACAAGCTTTATCCATTTTTTCATTACCAGGACCCGGCAATAATAGATTTTCTGTCAAAAATTTGCGTTTGGCACCTCACGATTATATTTCCTCTTTTAAGAAAATAAGAGTGAAAAATCAAAAATTGCCATAATTTTTAGAAAATATCAAGGGTTAAAAAGGGTTTAAATGTCAAAATGTCAAGGGAATCATATAAAATTTCTCTCAAAATTAATCTACCCTAACGATTGTCATAACAGCACTATTAGATTTTACTTCTGACGTATTACCAAACTTCGTCTCAAAAGCTTCTAATCTGACAAAGTTATGCGTGACACATCAATTTATCCAAACACACAACACAATTTCCCAGCACCAAATTGCCTGTATTCCCTCGCCGTGTGCGCCCATCTTAAATGTTTGGGACTTGCTAATAGATCTTGAACCTCTCAGCTCAAATAACACATTCAACGCAGATTTTCGAGACGAAATTGTTGAGCTGGTAATACACCATAGAACACGGAGAAAAAGTAAATTAATGGTGCTACTGAATGGAAAATACTTTCTCCTATTAGTCAGTTTTCTATTTTCTTTTGTCTGGGCTATCTTTAGGATTTTCCCTCGTCCTTATCCCAGCTGCCCAAACTATATTTGTTCAAATTTTTTCAATTTTTCCGTTCCGTAACGAGAAAAGTGCAACATGACTTCACGTATGTTAAAGAAGGCTACAATATTGCTCTAAATGACAATTTTACGTTCAAATATTTGGAGCAGTTTCTGAGAAAATGTCGTTTAAGCATTACTGCAAATGCGCAATTTGAAGCTCTTTTTCACCGAAAAGATTTGAGTTTCCGGAAAACTTCACTTTGAACCACTTCCACACACAAATGCCGTAATGCTGGAAATATACATATTATAACAAAATCGTTTTTGAGAAAATTTCGTTTGGCCGTGTCTGCAAATGCGTAATTAAGAGTTTATTTTCACAGAAAACGTTTGAGCATTCGATAAATTAAATTAGGCATAATTTTAAGCAGATGTATTCATAAATGGAATAATTTGAACAAATTGCCGCTAATGAAAACGGGAGAGACACGTCAAAACTCGTGGTACAACAGAATGGTACAGACTTCCTCCTATTAGTTTTTTTTTGTCTTTTTACTTCTTTGGCCTTCTTCTCGGACTTGCCACATACTCTTGCCTACTGCCATGTATCGCAGCCCAAGTAAATTTTTTTAAAATTTTGTCAAATTTACGTTTTTCTAATGGTCGAACCAATATGTTACATAAAGAATATCATAGAAGAGTAAAACCTCGTACTGTAAGGTAAATTTCGTTGAGAAATCTGGAGTGTTCTTTAAGAAAATGGTGTTGAAGCGTCAATGCGAATGTGAAATTTAAGGCTCGTTTTCACAGAAAACGTTTTAGTTTTCGAAAAACTTCATTTGATAAAATTCAACTTACAAATATAAAAATGTTTACAAATTGCTGGAAAAGTGCATATTAAGAGAGAGATATTTAAAAAAATATTACATTTCTATAATTTTTGAAAAACAAAGGAATACAGCCACATTAATTTAACGTCGTCTCAAACAGCGCAATTAGCACTATCCTTACGATCCGTTTGAAGAACAATTTTTGAGGGCATTTTTGAGAAAATAGCGGTTGAACGTTTCTGAAAGTGCGGAAATTTGAGCTTGTTTTCGCGAAACAATTTTCAGTTTTCGAGAAACTATCAGACACCATTTCAAGGAATGTACTCTTAAACGAAAAGAATTGGAAAAAATGGCATTTACATCATCTCATCATTTAGCTCTCTATTCCTACAATACGTTTAAAGACAAAATTTTGAGCCGTTTTTGAGAAATTCTTCTTTTTGTTCTTTTTAAAATTGCACATATTGCACGTAATGTTGCGCGAAAACTACAAAAATACAACAGAATGGTACTACAAAAGATCGTACGACCTAATTGAAAGAAGTAACTATGGAGAAAAAAAATTACTTGAAGAAAAAATGTTTTTCTTCAATTTTGTAATAATAAGAACTATCCGAAATTTTTTGAAGTTTTGTAAGTTTCGAAAATTCAGAGCTAACAGTGAAAAACAGACCTCTGCCATTTTTAAAGTGTATTTTACCCTATTCTTTCAAGAAATTTAAAGAAAATGTTTGAAGCCGTTTTTCGAGAAAATTTTGATAAATGTCCTTGGATCGTTATGTAAAGTACCCCCAAATTTTAATGAAGGATTTTCATAATCGCAAAACTTTGAGTCGAGCCAAGTATATTGGGTAATATCCATTTTGGAAAAAAATTCTTTTTATGGCTTAGATGCTATTGGTGTTCACAGACGGACAGAAGGGCAGACGGACAGACGGAGGGACAGACGGACGTTTTTAAAAACAACAGGTTTTCGGTATCAGGGGACCCCAAAACGTGTATTTCCGTTGAAATCTCGAAATGGATTTTCCTCAGCGTGACATAACTTTCTGTACAGTACGTCTACTTACTCGGCAGGCATTCGAGGAAATAAAAGCTGTTGCGCCGGCTGCCGTGCGTGGTCGCGGGGCGGGGGGGGGGCGTGGCTGTCGGGGGCTGCGAGTGGCGGCTGGCGGTCGCGCTGACGAGGCTCGCGAGCGAGATGTCACTCGCCGCCCGCGCCCCCTCCCCCTCCCCCGCGCGCCCACGACCGCAGGCCCAGCGCCCGTCGCGTTTGTCACCCCCCCACTCCACCCCACACACCCCTTCCACGGCCATAGCGGGGGAATGCAGTTATCACATCTCCTTCTGTTTCAACTCGGATTTCACATTTTCTACCTCTCAAAATTAAACGGTTATTGGTATAAATGGTATACGACGCTTTTTGTAAAGAAAGTTTCTCATTATTTACGTAATTTTAAGAATTTATGAAATTATTTTTATAATTTATTTATAATAGAACATCAATAAAAAATATGTGAATGGTATCAGGGATAAATAGTAGGATAAAACTGAAGGCGTCATTGATGTGGTCTATGTTTCATATACATTTAATTACATAGAAAGTACAAAGACAACAAACCGATGAACCGAAACAAATGAACGCGTATAGGTTACAACTGGTAAGTTATTTCTTCCCTATTGCGCATTATCCCTTTCGCCATACCGCTCTTCCCAACTATCGCCGGTTGCCCCTTCCCATCCTGTCGCCACTTCCCGCCCCAACGCCGTCCCACCCCCGAACTAACCAACCCCCACTTCACCAAGCCTCCGCCGGGAGCGGTAGCTCAGTGCATCGACTGATGTCACTGCAGCGCCTCTGGCAGGGACGTCCTAGGTTACACTCCCCACGGCGGCAGGATTTTCGACACTACCTTTTCAGCTATGTCGAATTCAGTCGTTGTCTGGAGGAGAATTCTAGCGACTGGCTGCTCTGATCGGTAATTTTCCATGATTACCAGGCGATTACCATGATTCCCATCAACACCAGGCGAATGCCGGAGCAGTACCCTCCCAACTAATTTAACTATTAATAGTTGAAAGATAATAATAATAATAATAATAATAAGAAGAAGAAGAAGAAGAAGAAGAAGAAGAAGAAGAAAATAAATTAAAAAAGGCGAGAGAATCACATTTCAAAAACTAGATATTTTCGTTTCCGAGTAATAGAAAACTTATTTGTAGCAGTAAATGAACTGCAGATTTGATTTTGCTAATTCGTTAACAGTTGACTCGCCCGAAAACACTGATCAATCAACCAATGTCCGTTCACTATCGCTGCTAGTAGGAGAGCCAAAATAACGAGTCCGTGGTCATGCGCGATTCGGCGTGGTGCAACCCTATTCTCAAGAAAAATAACGTAAAAAGTGCACATTGGCCTGGAAACTTTTCCAATTTGAATCCGACAGGCAATGTGAAATAGAAAAAAAACATAAATATCAAATAATACAGTTGTTACAATCAAGAAGAAATTCTTCAACAAATCCCCAAGGATTGCAAACTTGTTGTTAGTGATTGCTTACTTGTGATTCCGGGCGTGTCAATTGCTAAGAGCGTTAGTCCCTATGTGTAGTGCGTAGTGTTTGCTCGGGAGTTGGCATTATTCTTGCCCCGTTGGATTGTGAGATCCGGCGTCGACCTACCGTCGACTAGCTGGGTTTACACCGCTAAATAAATACTTCACACCAGTGGGGCACCGCCCTAGCAGGGCAAGCTCTAAGCTCCCGACTGGGCTTCCGGCATGAATGTAAGTGTAGTGCATGTGAGTAGAAGTGTGTAAGGGATGAGATTAGGACAAGGAAGGGGAAGGAAAGATCGCGCGTGATCCGTGGCCCGTTTGTTAGGGTACTGCTCATACTACATACTCAAACATAGAGATTTTTTTTATATATTTTGAAGAAATTAGGGTCAATATTTGTAGACAGACAAATTTTTTAACATACATAATAATTTTGTTACATACATAATAATGTTACATACATTCTTAATATTACAATTTTTTTTCTCTATAAATATGGACTCTAATTTCTTCAAAATATATAATTAAAGAAGCCTAAATAGATGAAATAAAAAGGGAATTTTTATTTTTAAACCATTTTTATTAAAAACGGCACAAATTTCTTTGAATAAATTTGGACCTTTGATAGCGTAAAGGACGCTGAAGGGAATGGTGCAGTTTGCATGTTTGATAAAACGCCTGATTTTATTTAAAAAATAAAAATTTTTGTCGTCTTCTTACAAATATAATTGTCAATATCCATGTTTTTCTTAATAAAGTGAATGTGTTTATCAAAAAAGATCTTCAATTAATGTAGTGTTGAATTTTTTGAAAAAAAAATAGTATTTTTTGTGTAATTTAGCGTTAAACATAGTCGGCCGCCACAAGTTTCCTGCACTTCGTTAACGTATTAGAAATGATTCCAGGTAATTGGATGCTACGTAAGTTATACTTGTATATTAATTCATATTTCTTTCTTCATTTCTTACATTCGAGCTTTTCTATACATTTTAAAATTAATTTTTTTAGAAACCTACTTAAAAGACAAAAAAATTGCTAGCCTAAGGAATATCAGATTGGAATGCAACAATCACATTCCGCGTTCCGAGATGACACGTTAATTTCTGAAAACTATGTCTCATTGTTGGGACATGATTTAGTTGAATGAAAAGCAGTCATACTTGTCAAATTTGTGATGATTAATGCTGAAAGATATTTAGTTTCTGCACCAAATGTTCTACGATTTGTAATGAGCTTTACAAAAACTTATGACTAAGATGTGTTGATTCGAGAAGAGAGTTTGTGGTATAAATAGAATTTCATTACCATGACTATAGTACTCAAAGTACCTCTTGCTTTAGCATCACTAGTTTAATTTATTTATTCCCAAATGTACTAAAACAGCAGAATCAATCACTGAGCACTTTCGGGCAAGATCCGTCAGTCTGTTTACTCTAAAACTTTAAAATTGTCTGATAGCGCATTCTGTGTACAATAATTTGACTGTCTACTAAAATTCTCCACATTGCATATCTCTCAAATTACTAGTCATCATATGAATTGCAGTGCGTTTTTGCTCAATTTGTTTAGAATATCTTACTTGCTAATTCACTATATAATTAAAGATTTTATTATTTAAAACTCAAAAATATATTTCTCTGCATGTATGTTTAACAGGAATAACGAGCCAATATTTTGGGAATGTTTAGGGATGTTACTTACATTTGTTTGATGTTTCAATTTAATTAATTTGTTGCAGTGTTAGTCTTATTTAAAAAAAAATTAATTTCTGTATTTTTATTTTTGCAGGTAGGCACTTCTTTGAAATTGAAAAAATGCTCTCACTTCGAGTCTAGAATTGAAATGCTGAATATTTACATTTGATTTGGCAAGTGCACGTAAGTAGAAACAAATCATAAAAAAATTAGTATATCTGTTCTTAAACAAATGGTTTTTCCTGGTTTCTCCGGAGATAGGAATTCACGCCTTTAAAAATGTACCCTCCGCATGGGCAGTCGAGCCGCGAGCGGTTTCGTAGGTGGCAAACGGTCCACTTCAGGCGCACATTGCCATGTGAACGGAGCACTGTCAGCACCCCCAGCGGAAGCTAATGTCGATTATTTTGTTTTCTAATGCGTCCAATAATATTTTGTTTCTTAGTCAGCCGTGTATTATGCAAAGGGTAAAACTTACTTTGTAGTATAGTATTTAATTTATTAATTCAATTTTTTTTTCGTTCACGCCGAGAATCTTCTCTTTCCCATCATCAGAAGTCTGTAAAAAATCAATTGATTAACATTTAATTTATCTGTTCGACATTTCAAATCTTAGATTCCATCCAATTTTTAATATGTATTTATATTAATATTTCTAAAGCAAGATAATGTGTAAAGTAATGTAAGAACGTTTTACAAATTGTAATATTTTAGTACGATATAAAACATGTTGAAAATAAGATTGAATCTAATGTTTTAAATTTTGAACTATAAACTAAATGTTAATCAATTAGGCATCGACACCAATAAAACCGTTTTAAAAATGAGTTTAGGGGTGCCACAAACCCTTTAAACATGCCATTTTCGTCCTTTTTTTAAATATTTTTTTAGGAAATAACGTAAGAATATTATTTTATGTTATTTTGTATTAACGAATTTTTTGCTGAGATGATGCTGACGTTAACCCGTAAACAATTTTATGATCATCAAACATTACTTATTTGACTCAGTGTGCCACATAAGCCCGAGAATTGGCCTACTTTACGTTAAAAACATAGAACTTGACACATTTCAAATGGTCAGAGCTCGGTACATTTGTATCCAAATTACTTAAATTTAGATAACACTAAATTTTTAAATCTCTACTTTAAGAACTTTGCTTGACGCAATTGAACTGTTTCACCGCAGTCGGCTAAAAGTGCACCGCGCACCATCAGTGATTTCAACCCACATTTGTGCCACACTGCTGTGATTGATTTCTTCATTAACTATTACGCTGCATTAAATATATTTCTAGAGAAATCAAACGGGTATTGATGTTACTAGACTTCAAAAATCACTATATGTTATTTGGAAACTTATGAGCTACTTTCCCCCTCCCCCTCTTTGTTTCGGTGTGTTCAACAGTGCCCACATCTTATGCGGCGGCGATGGTTTAACGGTTAGACTGTTGCACCCAAGTTTGCGGGTTCAAACCCGATCGAAGTCGTGGATTTTTAAGGGCGAAAAAAAAACATTCGTACGCCTTCATTTAGAGGCTGTCCTATGTTAGTATATTTTCTGTAATTAAAAGATTCTCAAGCCTAAATGAAGCCTCTGAGCTAAATTCAAATTGCCTGTTCGTCGAACAATTAATACTTTCTTTGTGAAAGAAGCGTAACGAAGTTAGCGGGGTCAGACGGAAGAGCAGACCTCAAGAGCTCGCCACATAAAATAAGGCTTCAATTCAATTCATATCAACGCGCCCGCCGACCTACACCGCAAACCGTCCGGGTCGGCGACGCTGAAGGAGGGACTGCATTCGTTAATGCATTCCGAAAAGCCACCCTCTTTCAGATTTCTTCTACATTTCAAAACCTCAGTTAATGATTTGACATTTCCATGTGCGAGCATCACGTTGCCAAGAATAGAATCAGTAGATTTATAAAACTAACAATTTTTCAAACTTAGTCCATCTTAGTTTACTTCCATTTATATTAAATATTTATTATTTTTATGTTACTAACTTAATAAGTATGATATTTAAAATTGTGAATATGAATTTCAATGTTTTTATTCATTTCAGTCCTGGCGTACAAAATAATGTGTACAAACTACAAATATTATGATAAGTACATTAGAGCAAATAAGATTTTTGTCTTCTGCGTCATTTTGGATTTCACCTTTGCGCTGGATATGACGCGAACTTTTCTTGAGGCTCTACAAAACACTCTGGTTACAGTGCTCCGAACAAGATTATTTGGTGTGAAAACCTAAGCGAGAAGAAGGATCTCACAAGGGGTAACTTCTTGAAAGAGGAGCACTTTCTACTTAGATTAGTACTTTTGTTTGCGGGCATATACTAAATATTTACTGTTTATTTGTGAGTTTTCAAGGTACAATTAGTGGACTATTGAACTTGATTAGTAATTTTGCAACAAAGAAGTGACTTCTGACCACGACCATATTTAAGAAGTGGGTGGCCTGGGGCCCATTTTGGTGGGAGGCCCATTGTTTAAAGGTGTTGCAATATGTAATGCAAAAGCACGAAATGAAACGAACACAAGATTTTTTACAAAAATTATTTTGTAAATATGAAACAAATGAGATTAACACAAGTTGACTTACACAAGAGAAGATGAACCTTCATGTGGGGTCAATACACATGATGGCAGGCGGAAAGGCAATGAGGTAGCAGCCCTATCAGACCACACTCATGTTCATGTCGAGAGATCATTGGATATTTCCCTTGGACCAGAGCCGCTGTCCGGCAATCGGGAATTGGCTCTGTTCTTCCCCGCTGGGTGATGAGATCCGCCACCGACCCGAATATTGGCTTGCGAGAGATTTTCCCCTTTACGTATATCTCCCAAGCTGTGAACCGCTCAAGCCGGAAAAAATTGTAAGTTCCCTACGGCCTCCCTCCATCATTGGTAGTGTAGTGAATGTTGTGGTAAGTATCAGGCTAGAGAGTAGGAGGGAGTGGTAGCTCAGTGCATCAACTGATGCCACTGCAGCGCCTCTGACCGAGAGGTCTTAGGTTCGAATCCCGACGGCGGCAGGATTTTCGGTATTACCTTTTCAGCTAGGTCGAATTCAGTCGCTGTCTGGAGGAGAAGTCTTGCTCTGATCGGTAGTTTTCCATGATTTCTTCGATCAACACCAAAGCGAATGCCGGTGCAATTTTTCCTTCCTCTTCTTTGCCGTATCCTCTCCCTTTCACACACACGCAGTAACATCCACTACACTATCACATATTCCGGAAGACCGGTCGGGAGCTTAGAGCTTGTCCCGGCTGGGGTGGTGCCCCGCCGGTGGGAGAGTCCTGTTAAGGGGGAAACCCCGCTAGCCGACGGTAGGTCGGCGCCGGATCTCGCCATCTAGCGGGGGAAGATCATCGCCATCTCCCAATAAAAACATGCACTACGCTTACGAAACTAATGACCAAAGCCGTTGACGCGCCCGAAACACAAAAAAATCAATGAATCAAAGAAGGGAGAATGATGTGCCGCCCGCGTGTTCTGAAACTGCGCCTACGTTCGCTGGAACGACGAAAAACTAACGAACAGAGGAACCGGCCGCTAGAATTCTTCTCCCCCAATTTTCCGAATTTTGCCCTGCGTTTCAGGGTTTGAGCGCAGTGTGCGTCGGTGCCGTGGTGGTGGTGGGGGGGATTTCTCGTCCGTTTGCTCTCCGCATTCGCCGTCCAGCTCTTCAGCTCGCGGCCGGGCGGCCCGGCGTCCCATGTGCAAAGCTGGCAACTAATCCACTAACCCCCCCGCCCCCCGCGCATGCGCTTGTTTGCACTGGGCCCGCGCAGCGTCAAAAACGATGACAACTTCGTCGCGCCCAACTTTCATCGCAAACTGCGTTAGCGGCGGCCGCTGTGGGCCGCGAGGACATTTGCGGCGGCCGCCGCCACGGGCGCCTGCGCCGCGCCCTGACTAAGGGGAGTGAACAGGCCGATGGGTACTCATTTAGGTGAGTGGACTGTATTCAGGTTGGTTTCGTACAATTCGGTCTGCTTTCGTTTGATTAGTTGGTTGATTGTTAATGATTCCGGGCGCGTCAACTCGCGGCAGGTTATGTCGTTATTCCCGTAAGTGTAGTGCATGTTTTACCTACCGTCGGCTAGTGGGGTTTTCCCTTAACCAGGACTCTCCCACCACCGGGGCACCGCCCCAGCCGGGACAAGCTCTAAGCTCCCGACCGGTCTCCCGGCATGGGTGATAGTGTAGTGCATGTTAGTGTAAGTGTATGTGTGTGTGTGTGTGTGTGTTTAAGGGGAGAGGATAGGACAAGAAAGAGCAAGGGAAGATCGCGCGCGGTCCGTCGCCCGTTTGGTAGGGTACTGCTCCGGCATTCGCCTGGTATTGATCGGAGAAACCACGGAAAACCACCGATCAGAGCAGCCGGCCGCTAGAATTCTCCTCCAGACAGCAACTGAATTCGACCTAGCTGAAAAGCTAGTGTCGAAAATCCTGCCGCCGTCAGGACTCGAACCTAGGACCTCTCAGTAAGAGGCGCTGCACTGATATCAGTTGATGCACTGAGCTACCGCTCCCGGTCTCTGCTCCGAACTAACGGATTGTCTTGTGAAGCATATGAAATAGATTTATATGTAATTTCGGCCATTGCGAAGTATATTAAATTATATATAAATTTTCTGCTTTGCTGTGGGTCCGAACAGGACGGATGAAGAGCTCTCAGGAAGTCAATGTTGCCGCTGCCTCTAATCTTGTGTTCGAGGGGACCTTGTGTTCGAAATAAAATGCTGGCAGATTTATGATACTAGCTGTACTGCTGAGTCGAATTCGACTGCTGTCTGGAGGAGAATACTAGCAACTGGCTGCTGGGATCGTTAAATTGCTGCAGTTCTCGCAAGAAATACGAGACCAATACCCTAAGTTATGGGAGAAGCACCGCGCGATATTGTCTTCCTGTTTTGTTCTATCATCATTTGGAGAGGGAGAAACACTGCCATCTTCCGCACTTGAACTACCGATAGGTTTTGTGGTCTACGCTGCCTACCCTGGCAGTTTGCGCAGAAGACGCGCTACGTTTACATGTTGTCGGATGCTCTTACAGTCCGGTGCGCCTGCTTCAGTTATCTCAGTGGCGACGGATCATTTTTACCTTTAGGTGAGAAAAGTATTTCTAACGCCGAGTGATCTTTAACTATAATTTCCGAGAGACTTTTGCAATGGCCGACATGTAACACTTGAATGAGAACGTTGTACGCTGCAGTGATTGTTTGCTGGTCGTAGACATCGCCAATTTGTACGAGTGCTTCTATTGCGTCCAGTCTGGCTGCTAAACTACTGTCCTGGTTAGCAATACAACCTTTTAATACTGACGGGAGACTTGAATTGTGCAAAATGTGTATGTATTTGTATTCTCCTAACGATTTTTAAACGGCTTGTATTATTTGTAAAATTTGTTTAGACATTTTTTAATAAAAGTAATTTAGTATTAACTACAGGTGTTTTATAATTAGCGTGTTTTAATATTACACATTAAATCAGGTTTTACATATTTATTACATATTTTCAATGTTTTCATTACATATTTATGTACTATATTCCCAGCTGAAATATGGTATAGAATTCTGGGGAACCCATCCTGAAGAATCCAGACATTTAGGTTGCAAACGAAAATTATCATAATAACGAAAAATTGCCATCCACTTGATCCCTGCAAGCCTATTTTCGTTGAGCTTGGAATCTCAACATTGCCTCGCTTATTTATTAACAAATCCATAATATTTGTCAAAACTGACTTACTTAACGGTGAGAACATGTTTTCATGTAATACTGATATTTATAATAACAACTTCCGTCGTAGAAATCATGTTCATTAAGTGTCAGTATCAGCACCCCACTACAAGAAATTAACATCCAATACATGTACGTTACTTTACAACGCATTTCCAGATGACATTAAACAATAAAACATTAAACATTAACTATAAAAATTAACAATAAACATTAAACAAAAATATTTTTATAATTTCTATTATATATTTTTCGATCTATTTGCATTTGCTTCCCAACCCTATTATTATCGCATAATTTATTAACTTTTAATGATTTTACATTAATGCGCACTGCTTACGAAGAATATTGTAAAGGCAAAACATTCATACCATATTTTCCTGAATACTCTGCATACCTTATAAAATGTATTCAATGCCAGAAATATAATTTCTTTTAAAGTTTTGAATAAAAAATCTATTGCTTGAAAACATTTAACTTTCGCTTGAAGCTATTTAATTTGCATTACTAATGAAGAGAAAGTATGTGCTGTGTTAGCACCACTGGTTTAAGATTTTATTAAAATTTAGTATTGATAGTAAAAAACGTTTAATAAAATCGAATAGAAACTGGTGTAGGACCCCTACCTGTTTTTTGAAGAAAAATATTCCGGAAATTAGTTTGAGTTGACGTCGCAAACTTGTACCTCGCCAAAAATCATCAGTTTTGAAGTGTATACATAAGGTCGGGCGTTTCCTATCTGTAGAGAACTGGAGGTTTCGCATTCATGACAAATGCACAAAACTGCATACACGAGTGACATTCTTCGAAATCAATTCCATTGCACCCTGAGACAAGTGCCACAGGAACGTTTCTCAATTTGAGATGAAACATGAAACCTGATGCGGAGCTCCTCTCTGTGTGCTCACGAGCGATGGGGATTCGCTGCCTGATTTGGATCCCACAGAGGTGGCAAGCGCATTGGGCCGGCGCAGGGGTTGGAGTGGGGGAGTGGGGCGACGGGAGGGGGGAGGGAGTCGGAATGTTCGCGTTGGGGACAGCGGTAATTACGGGACGCGGAGGGGGGCGGGGTGATTTCTGTCTATATTCAAACGAGCATATGCGCTCGCCCCGTCCGCTCCCCGCCCGCTCCCTGCCTGTTTTGCCCTGTGATCTGGTTGTTTCAGAGGATTGTAATTTTCGATTGCAGCGTTTCGTTACGTAAAACAGCTCGATTCTAACTCGATCGACACGGATCACTGAATCGGTTGCTGGACGCCTAGTTACATTATTTGCACGCTGTATCTGTGCATACAGAATGTTCCAGTCAATAAACAATTTGTTGACACGCACATGCTGTCCACATTTATGCTACCAATGTGAGTGGCGTCGCCGCGCCATCTGCAAAGCCAGTAAATTCTTCTTCTACGATGAGCAGCCCCGCATTTTATTGCGTGTCAATATTTAAACATATACCGTTTTATATTTTCTACTAATACATTCTAGTGAGTCGATATTGTTAAGTGAAATTGCACGAAACATTTAATATGGAGAAGTTTGTACACATACACGAATTGCAATTAATAAGGCACACACATTCATTTTCACATTCATTTTTTTCAATTTTCCAAATAATTAGTTTACTGACATAAGACCACTAAAATAGATACCGTACTACTAACATCGCATACACATTTAGTGACTTAAAATTGAATATAATTATTTAAAACATTCATTTTATGTACTTTCAAGAAATGAACACCATTATTTCACCAATTATTTAACTTTCCCGAAAACCTATTATTTAACTTTCCCGAAATACATACGGAGTAATATACGTACTATAGAGAAAGTTATGAAATCTACCAGTCTGTCCACCTGCCTTCCTGTACGGCAGTTAGGTGGGTCAAGCTGGACCAGCCATGTCAGCAGACCCGAATGAAAGATGTCAAATGATTTATTGCTAATAAATTGTAAAAATCGTGTCTTATATTATTTCAGTAGTATAGATACTTTTCACGGCTAATACACGCAAACAACCTTTGTAAATGATGTCTCTAAGTAAAGAGAATTTCACGGAGAACTGACCAATTACACTTTGACTTAAAAAATATGAAAAATGTGTTGAAAAAAACGCATCCAAATATTCATGTCAGATGCAACCCGCAACAGTAGGCAACATTGTCAAATAACTCCCAAACAAAGCATTTTGAGGCCTTAAAATCTGGAATTTTGAGGCAAAAATCCTTAAAGAAACGTTTCTCGTGCCAAAAACCAACAAGATGAGTTATTTTTAAACATTGTTACATTTTCGTTGGTCCTATGCTTATCGATACTACTCAATACTTACTATACTACTACTGTAGTACCTCACCTGTTCCTGGACGTACAGAATCGGAAACAGTATGTTATATTAAATTAATTATTTCATATTCTATGCGATTGAATTACATGGGTGTACTTCTCTAATCGGCAATTAAGTTATAATATTTCAAAAAGTCGACTTGTACTTTCTCGATGAAGTATTTTGGCATGCACAACTTTACGTAGCTTTCTCAATAATAAGAAGCTTTTATAATATTTTTGCGAATATCAAGGAACGCGAGAATCTAAAATTGATTGTAGATGTCAATATTGCGAAATTTGATTTATTTAATGACAAATTATCTTCAATGTTTGGTTCAGAGAGTATGTACTGCGCACTTTTAATTGACGCTGCTTCTTCACTGTCAAAACTCCGAATTATTTGCTTCATCTCCTTCAAGATTTTGCAATCGTACGTAAATTTAATTTAACCTCATACCCCAGCGTGTTCTAATAGGCAGTGTTCTAACGCAATGTTCGATGCTCCAGCTTTGAAACGTGCGACTCGCGAGGTGCTTTTAAGAAAATTTCCTTAACGTTCGCTACAAGCCTCTCTATAGTGGGGTAAAGAGCTTCACTTCGGGCTAAAGAGCTTTACAAAGTCTGTGCACTCCATGCACCAAGCATCATACCAGGAGTGGTGCATCAACTGATGTCACTACAGCGCCTCTGACTGGGAGGCCCTAGGTTGGAGTCCCGACGGCGGCAGAATTTTCGACACAAGCTTCTCAGCTAGGTCGAATTCACTCGGGGTCTGGAGGAGAATTCTAGCGGCTGGCTGCTCTGATTGGTAGTTTTCCGTGGTTTCTCCGATCAACACCAGGCGAATGCCGGAGCAGTACCCTACCAAACGGACCACGGACCGCGCGCGCCATCTTTCCTTCCTCTTAATTGTTCTATACTCTCCCCTTACAAACACACACTTACACTAACATGCACTACACTGCCACATATTCCGGGAGACCGGTAGGGAGCTTAGAGCTTGTCCCGGCTGGGGCGGTGCCCCGCTGATGGGAGAGTCCTGGTTAGGAGGGAAACCCCGCTAGTCGACGGTAGGTCGGCGCCGGATCTCGCCATCCAGCGGGAGGAGACCACCACTACCTAGCCAGGAAAACACGCACTACACTTACGATACTAATGACCATAGTAGTTGATGCACCCGGAATCAATAACAATCAATCAAACAAGGATCATGGTATGTTTTAGAGTATAGAACCTTGAAATAATTAACTGCTCGTACCATGTAAGGCACCACATTAGTTAAAAAATGAAATTACATACATCATCGTGTTTCGTGCCCTCTGGCCATAGAAAAATAAGCAAATGTCAGACAATTTTGACATGGTAGAGAAATTAGTCTTTTCTAACTTTTTGATAGTTAATAAAAATATTTCCTCTGGTCTATGCTCTTCTAGTTCCGATCACAGCGTTGACTATATAATGACTCTTAGCATCTGAAGTTTTGTCGGCTGACACCCTGTCTTCTTCCCAGGAATTCCCCAAATCATTTTTTTTATTGTTTTTTCCTAACACTGGTAAATAATTGTACACGTAAATAATTCACGAGCCTCATGTTGAAACCACTGAAGGCAGCAAGAGTTGATTTGCACCTTTTTCTGATTCATTCTGAAGAGCACTAACATGTTTCTCGCGACCAGTGTGCTGTGTTGCAAACAACCATCATTCAGCAGCTACTTTACTTTCACACACTTATAATATACAATATACTTACTTCAGTAATAAACTCATTATCACCAAATTCAGATACTGTTTTTTTTTAAATGGACTGACACACTCCGTTCTATTTTAGGCTTTTTGAATGTGGCAGCGAACTGGTACCTATCGCCATGATCTTCGCGGAGTTGTGACTACAGAAGTCAGCAAGGCCTCTAATCACGCATGCTCTCTTTCACCACATGTTGATCGTACGATGATGTGTGATAGTATGCGATTGCCCAAGTCGGAGTTTCTGTTGGATTCTCGGCTGCAGGAAACTGAATCTCGAGAAAGAAGTACGCCGAGACAACAATGTCCACCACTTCCCCTCCCCCTTTCCTCCCCGCGAGACCTCTTCTCGGCGGCCATTTTTCCAAGAGCACGGAGCTAAACCACTCGCTTTATAAATAGTTTAAGAATTTCGCCACAAAAATACTTCTGCCGTAGGTCGAGGATCATCGCACCGCTCGATTCTTCCGCTTTTGACACTTCGACCTTAACTCTCACAGAGCTGCAAAGAAACATTTGGCTATTTCCTCATTTAAATTTATTAGTTCGAGGTGAATTAGGGAGAAGAAAGCCGGTATCCAATCGAGAGGAGATCAAATTTTTCAAACTGAAACTTTTCAGGTTCAAACATTCCTAAATCCAATTCAATATTTTTTTAATCCAAATATTTTATGTATTTTTTGAAGGACCCTTCTTGGGTAATTTCTAATATTATTATTTTCAAACATTGTACATGTATGATGAAATGTAGTTAAAAATGATTGTGTATACTATGTAACATAAAAACCCTTGAAAGACATAATATTGTCGGATAAGGATAATAAAATCTATTAAAAAATTGAAGCTTTTGATTGAATGGCGGTGCCCCCTCTGTTATAGTGTCAGAACGAAAACAACTTAAATGAGAGAATAGAATACTAGAAAGCTATCGAAATGTGAAAGTGAGTGCTGAAATCATACCGTGTCCTCCAGTGAGTTGATCATGTAAAATAGATGTTCCTTCATTAAGTTTTTGGATTATTTACATATGTATGAAAGCTTATGGTATTTGTATATGAAGATCATGCTGGAACCGGCATTTCATATGCAACATGCAATCGACATTTGTTCACACAATCTCTCATACGCCATTCATCAATATTTTTGATCCCTGGTAATTGTATTGGTGCGTCGTGGCTTCCCAACCCTAACTCCAAAGAAAGCGGTGAGCAGGCACCACGCGGCGCGGAGAATGAGGGAAGTTGACGAAGCGAAAAAAATGATTTATTGATAGATTTTTGTTTCCGGGCACGTTAACGCTATGGCAACAACCACTATGGTCATTAGATCCTTAAGTGTGGTGCATGATGCAAAGCGGTAGATGAAGAGGTTCCTGCTTCGCTGATCACGGTTTGTGATCAATCTTATTCAATATCAATAGTGCTATGTTTCTGCGAGCGCCACCTGCTGTTCACTTGGCACCGGACGCCTCCGACCTGGCCAGCCCCTGCCGCAGCGCTTCCAACCGGTTACACTCTCTCTCTCTCTCTCTCTCTCTCTCTCTCTCTCTCTCTCTCTCTCTCTCTCTCTCACACACACACACACACACACACACACACACACACACACACACATTCACAGAACAGCATTTCGCCTCCCTCGCGCTCTACGCACCTTCATCTCTAATAAAATTCAGTAGTTTTCTGATAGCTGCAAAGTGCAGACGCGATTTTTACTCTCCTGGAACTGTATTGCTTGCAGTCGCATGCGTGTCAAAATACTGCCTGAGCCTGTTTTAATACTGCTTTAATACTTTTTTCGCTAGTGGCTAGCATCCTCTGGATAGCAAATTACACTGTGCCGGGTCACGTAATCTTCTCCTACAACGAACTGTATCCCACGCTTACTCACGTAGCGATAGCAATTACTTCCGATCAACGTCAAATCAACACATTGAACTTCCGGAGCTCTACGTAGAGATTCCAGAACGACTCCTGTCGTCTGCTGAAAGCCATGTCTGGTATTACCTACCACGACCGCCGCTCCGAAGCTACCAGCCGAACTGCCTTTCAGATGAGTAACCAAAACAATGCCACATTCCTTAGCTCATCAATTGATATGTTGATACTTCATTCCTGCTGAATTACTATAGTAACTGTCGCATTCAAAGTGTCAGGATAATCATATTTATGCAAATCGTTACCCATGTTGTAAACTGTTAAACTTTGCATAACCAGCACTTTAATCAACAATTCAGTATAAGCAATGCTGAACATTCTCGTTAACTATCATTATTATTGCAAATACTAAGACTGATGATTGTTAATTACATGTATTCTATTGTTTATTTAAATCGCTTTACATGTTGATCCAGTTAATTCAATTGTTCTGATTAGTTACTAGCTATTACTCCTCCCCAAATAGCCTTACGTTAGTTGTAGTGCTACGTGTCTCCTAGTTATACATTGTATTAATTTGCATTTCTAATTATATTAAAGCTGTAAAAATCAAAAAATCTATTATATTTTCCTGAACAGGTCCGCTGGGCAGAACCAGCTGCCCAAGATAATCCAGACTGAGTTTCAGAATTCAGTCGGTATGTGCAGAATTAGTAAAGATCCAAGAAGCACAAGCAAATATTTACTAGTGACTCAGAGCTGCAGCTGATGTCACTGCACTGCCTTTGACTGAGAGATCCTAGATTCGAGTCCCGACAGTGACAGTTTCGATCCTAGATAGATAGTGGAATTAAGTCGCTGTCTCGAGGAGAATTCTAGCTGCCGACCGCTCTGATCTACTGTTTTCCGTAGTTTCTCCGATCTATACCAGAAGCGGTACCGGAATGCCGGAGCAGTACCCTAACAAATGGGTCATGCACCGCGCGCGATCTTTCCTTCCTCTTCCTTGTTCTTTCTTCACTCGTTACTTACTTATACTTACACATACTACCACACTGCTGAGAGAACAGTCGGGAGTTTCGAGCCTGTCCGTGCTGGGGCGGTGCCTTGCTGGTGGAAGGTACCTTGTTGGCGGAAATATCTGTGGTCGAAACTGTGGAAATATGTGTCGAAATACCTGTTCTAAGTCGGCGCCAGATCTCACATTCAGTGGGGGGGGGGGGAAATCACCGCGACCGAAAACACATACACTTCACTTACAGAAGTAATGAACTTATGAATTAATCAAAGTTCATGGATTCACTAATCAATCAATCAACAATCAAATATTTGTATTTTTCAGTCAAAAGGAAAACTGTTTAGTTTTTTTTTTTTTTTTTTGTACTTCTCCGAGTTCCTGAGAAGTCCAACAAAACCATAGACACCTGTCACGTGGTCGCAGGCTGCATACTCTTTTTTAAATTTGTGGATAGGAAATAAGTGCAACAGGAAGACTGCTCCACTTGGTAAACGCTTTGAACGGTGCGTTGAAAGGGGATAACTCTGCGCGCGGCCGCGCGAGCGCTGGCAATTACAGCACTGATTACTTGTGCGGGCGTGCGAGCGGGCAACGCCTCGCGATCAAAGAGCGAGCGATGGACCTCGCGGCCCTCCAGGGCTACCAATTACCCCCCTCCTCCTCCTCCCCCTCCACCACCCTACTGAGGTGCCACGAGGAAATGAGGGAGGGGGCGCGAAGTACGCGCCTTGGATGGAATCTGATGTGACGATGTTCATTTTTTTCTTTGGGAGAGAACTTTATGTTCATGGCATTAATAACGCTGTAAGTCTGTTTCTTTCCAGAATTGACAGTACCTATATTTCTTCTTATACCGAATATTTATTGGCGGCAGGATTTTCGACACTAACTTTTCAGCTATGTCGCATTCAGTCGCTGTCTGCAGGTGAATTCTAGCGGCCGGCTGCTCTGATCGGTAGTTTTCCGTGGTTTCTCCGATCAATACCAGACGAATGCCGGAAAAGTACCCTACAGATTCCTCATAGTAGAATCGAAATATTACTTTAAGGATATTAAACAAGAGTAAAACCTCTCTTCTTAAATGAAAATTTTCATTAAAAATTCGGCGCCATTTATAAGAAAATACATTTTAATCGTTACTAAAATTGCGAAATGGAAGATCTTTTTCACAGAAAAGTTTTTGGTAAACTTTATTTGGAGTCATTTAAATCACATTAACTAGCAAATGCAATAGTGTTTACAAATCGCTAGAAATATGCAAATTAACGGAGTGAGAGATATTTATAAAAATTATATTGGTAAAAAAAATAATACACAAAAGTGAATTTTATCTCTTATTAAACAATGCAATTATCCCTACCCATTGGAAAAGTTAGAAGAACAAATTTGGAGCCGTTTTTGAGAACATAGCATTTAGCTGACTCTTGCGGTTCATTTGCACAGTTTCAAGATGGCGGTCCGCGCTGCGTGGTGGCTCACTGAAAAGCAAAGGAGCCGCCCTCTTCTTTCCTCTCTGTGTAGTATCTATTCTGTGGCATAACCGGCTGCCAAGTAGGAGCCGCTGAGACCATCGTGGTCTGTCCCGCAGCCAAACACTTTGCTGCCAACCGGTGGCAAGTTATCGCCGCTGTGGGCGATAGTTACCTGACCCTGCCGGTCGGCTCCACTACTATCAAGCGAAACACCGTACGGCAAGAACGTCGTCCTCCCTAGTTTCGTATTGTTTATTTGTTTTTCGTTAAATTTCATTGTATTTGTTGCAAAATTAAAGCAACTAAAGAAACATCTATGTGCACATCTAACCCTGGATCCGGCAAATACAACAATTAATATGCTATTTTGTTCGTTCAATTTCAACATTGTGAAGCCACTCATGATGGAATGAAATCCCGAAACACGTATGGCTGAATTTTCTCTGTATTAAATTCATATTTTCTACTAATTGTGGTTGATACCTCTGCTATCCTGAATCATGGAGTACCACAATTTCTCTGCTACCACTACAGAAAATGACTTGCGTTCACATCTTAACATCAGTCAAACGTTTTCTCTCATAACTACCGCTGCACTAGTCAAATAGCATCAAAGTGGAATTACAATCCTATTTATTTTAAATAATATTTCGCGAAAAAATTACTAATAAAAATTAAAACTGAGAAGCATAATATAATATTAAATGCAATATCAATGTTCACAATCGAACGAAATATTTACCATAACGATTCTTAATGATTAATTATCAGTTGGTTTGTAAGCTTCTCTGTAATTGGTGAAGAACCTGTATCATAATGAAATATGATCTCATCGTAATGAGTATTATTTTGCAATAGGTTGCAGCCATCAAATGACAGAATTACTACAAACCAAAACGGTTTTGCTGTAACAATTTAGTAATAAAAGTAAATATTTCTTGTATCAGTTTGGTTTAATTGGGCTACGCCACTCGGTTTTGGGGTGAAGATGAGCAGTAAAAAAGTTTTTTCAGTAATAAATTAATAACTAGTGGTGCTAGAGAATGGCACAGACATTCTCGTACTAGTCTTTAATTTCGTAGTTGTAGGAAGACACCGAAAAATATTCGTAAGTTTGAAATTTTCGTAAATTCAGAGTTAACTGTGAAAATAGACCTTTGCCACATTTACAAGTGTATTTTTCTCTATTCTTTCGAGATATTTGAAGAAAATAATTTGGAGCCATTTTTGAGAAAATTTTGGAAATATCCCACGGTCTTCATGAAAAGTACCCCCAAAAATTATTGTACGTTTTTCAAAATCGCAAAGCTTCGACTCAGACCAAATAGACAGGGGTTTCTTCAAATTTTAAAAAAAATTCTACGCATGATTTAGATGCTAGGGTTTTTCATATACGCCAGACGGACAGACAAACAGACCGTCTGACGGACGTTTTGCCGTTAATCGACTTTTTCGTATCAAGGACCAACGAACCATGGATTCTAGCTACAACATGTGTTAGAGGATTTTTTTCTAAATTTAGCATTTGGATTTAGTAATATAAAAATAGTTAATAATTAAATCAACAGGACCGGACGGAATTTCGGGGGAAATTCTCAAATTGGGAGGAGAAGCTATGTTATCGTACCTATTATGGCTTTTCAAGATATCACTGAACAATTCATGTGTTCCTCGGGATTGGAAAGATGCCATAGTGGTCCCAATTTCCAAAGGAGGCTCACGTCAAAATGTCGAAAATTATTGCCCAGTAAGTCTAACGTCTGTAGTGTGAAAGCAAATGGACCATTTAGTGGCAGAATACCTACGCGAAATTTGGGATAAGAATAATATTATTTACGAAGGGCAACACTGTTTTAGAAAAGGATATTCATGCGAGAGTCAGGTAGTCACTGTCAGTCAGGACATTGCTGATTCTCTCGATGAAGTTTCCATGGTTCATGCAATTATTACAGATTTCACAAAAGCGTTCGACCTCGTTCCCCATGATAAATTAATACAAAAAATTAGTAAGCTTAACGTAAACAGAAGAATTGCTCTCTGGATTTGAGAATTCCTCAGCTCGCGTACTCAACTGGTGCGAATCCGGTTAAATTTCCCTTCGAGGGCAAAAGTAACGTCCGGATTGCCACAGGGAAGTGTCCTAGGTCCGTTGTTATTTATAGCGTGTATTAATGATATTTGGCAGGGAATTGAATCAAAAATACGTCTTTTTGCAGATTATTGTATCATTTATCGGGAAATTAAGAACACAAGTGATACAGAAATATTGCAGATTTAGATAAGCTAGAATCATGGGCTATCACAAATGAAATGAAATTAAATACCAGTAAATGCAAGTTTATCAGATCCGCGCGTTCGAGAAAGACAGACGACATCAAATATAAATTAGGAAGTCAGGATATTCCGTGTGCTAAATGTTGTTAATATTTGGGAATTACTCTAAATGAGGATCTGGGTTGGGCAGAACACGTAAATTTTGTAGTGAAAAAGGCGTGGAAGGCATTAGACTTTGTAATTATAGTACTTAGGAAAGGTAGTGGAAAATTAAGGGAATTTTTGTCTTTAAGGGAAATTTGGCTCCATATGTTGGGAACCTTATAATTTAGGGCAAATAAAATCTCTCAAAAAAATATGCCGCAAAATTTGTTAGGAGAGGACGTTCAAATTCTGAATTTATATCGTGGGAACCTTTGGAAAAACGCAGAGAGAAATCGCGTCTTTGTGCATTATTCAAATCAATAAAAGGGGATCGTCCGTGGGGTGAAGTACGAGCAAGACTATCAAAACCAACTTAGCGCGGAAGGATAATGGCTTCAAAATTCGGCAAAGACAACAGAGAACAGATTTAGGTAAATTCTTATTTCTAAACCGAACGATAAAAAATTCGAACAAATTACCTGCAGCAGTGCTGAAGACTTTCCCTAAGAATGTCAAAAATTATGAAAATAGACTAAATAAACACGGTTAATACATTAATTTTGTAAAATTGTATTTAGTAACATATAAATATTTTAATGTTGTTTGATGTTTGTTTTGTGTATTTTTAGTAATTCCTTAGAAAACGCTACCACCGGAAGTGTTCCATGTATTCCTAAGTAGCAAAATAAATATTCTATTCTATTCTTTTATTCAGGGCCCTGTAATGAGAGTTTTTCTGCCGAAAAGTCTCCAGTTTTTGCACAGCGTTACATAACTACCTCTCCAACACGTAAGCGAGAAGGTAATGACATATTTATAAATCCTGGTGTCCGTTTGGTTTAATTTTGCCGTGGTGGCGGGGCCAGCTTGATGGACCTAGTGGGAAGGGGTATGTCGTGCTGATCATTGGCTGCGGGGCGGGTGCCTCTTGGTGATGCTTGGGGGTGGACTGCACTGAGCGGCGGAAGAGGAGAGGGCAGGTAGGTGAGAAAGGGAATGACGGAGACGAGTAGAAATGGGAGGAGGAAAGAGAGCAAAAGGGGCGGAGAGGAAACGAGAGGGACAGGAAGAGATAGGCGGGATGGAGAAACGTTGGAGACGGATAGAGTGAGCGCACAGGGGTAGAGGTAATGGGTGCGGAGGGGTGGGTGGGAGGGTCAGAATGATAGGGGTGTGGTGAGGAGGGGTGTGAGGAGCTGGCAGGGAAGAAAACTATCTAAAAGGATGGGAGGAGAGGGAAGGAAGCTGGAGGGGGCGGCATGGAGAGGGGCGTTCCGGGCGGCGATGCGGCCGGCGCAACCGCCCACTGAGCCAATTACGAGGGGTAATTACATATGGACTGCGCGTAAGCAGATCTGGATCAAACGCGCTCGCCCCCGCGGCCACGGGCGGCTCCAGCCCTCTGCGGCGAGATTCCTTTCGCGCTGTTGGCGGACGGCGCTATTTCACGGCTGGGAAATTATTTCATAATAATCTACAAATAATGGTAAAAACGGATTGCATCACTTGAAAAGGAAAAAAATGACTCCATCGTCTCTCGTTAAAACCTTGTATATTTATAGATTGAGAGAGAATCATTGTGTGTGCGCTTTCAGAAAGCGAAAAGAAAATCATGATTGCACCAGAAATCTATCTCGCAATATATCACATATTGTCAGAAATATTTTATGAATATTTACTTTTGTATTTCATTTAACATTTATGAGAAACAAAATAAAATACAATACATCTTGGGTTAAAGACATACGAGATGTTGAAATTCATGGAACCACAGACACTTCTCTAATATTACTAGGGAATACGATTTTTACCTCCAGGAAGCTAGAGTGCGCAACGTACTCAATTTTATACGTAGAATAGGAATATCGCAATAACATCGTCAAATCATGTCGCAGTGTTTAAATATACAGTATTTATTAGATTTAAAAATAAAATATTTGTTCAGTTCAACAATGCCACTTTTACCTCTGTATTCGAAGATTGTCTTCTTTTTTCTGGCGTCTGCTAGTCGCGCTCAATTACGAGAAGGTCTTTGTGGTCTTAGTAGGTGTTAGTTGATGTTTTGAAAAGAAGTCACGAGCAGTGTCATATTTCCTTCTGTGCATGTCACTGAAAGCAATTATTTTAGCGCATTACCTTATCGCAATTATACAAGTATCCAGCTGCTGGGGTGGTACATTGAGTGAGTCAATGCCATGGGGATCTGTACCCACAGTGCACGTGAAGTTCGTGTCTGGTTTGCGTGTACCTCGGGTATATTAATACATTAATTACAGTTCTGTGGCATGTTCTATAAGCTGAAATTCGCCACATGTTATATTGAATTGAATCAGTTCGTTAAAATACAGATTGTCATTCGCACATCGAAATTAAGCGAATCAACCCTATAACTTCTATTATGTTTGTAGAAGATTTACAACTAAACTTGAACTAACAAAAATATATGAAATTACAAAACTTACGTATTCTTTAAACTTTAGCTATCATGTTTGTGATCACGACGAACCATGGACTGCTCACCAGAGTTGTGTCACTTGTACAACGATCCTTAGGTTGTGGTTGTGTGGAAATCTCAAATCATTGTCATTATCTGTACGAATGTTGTGGAGAATACTAACAAACCATTTTAATGACTGCTACAACCTCATGATAAAGATATCTAGTCTGTTCATATCAATCTGCTCTTGAAGGTTCTTTTTGGTTTGTGCATACATTAGGGGGTTAATGTGTGAATTGTGTGCTCTCTATAATTCATATGAATTGCAGTTGTTTATAGGTTCTTCAAAATATAATTTCAAAGCATTGAAATAATTCCACGAATGAGTAACGCAAAATCGAAGGAAGAAATTCTCATCGGCCTGCAAATCATAAAACTCATGTTGGATGTAATATTGGCAGAAAATTTTCACGGTAGCAGCTTGGCAATCCTTTAAGAATGTTGTTCATGCATTTCACGTTCAAAAATAAGTCACGGTTTAAAAAAGAAGACAATTATAAAACTTTGGTCATAGAATGGTTAGAAATTACAAACATATGAGTTGTAGAATTTCTCTGAAAATTCATTTTCTCCACTCTCAACTTAATTTTTACCGCAGAATTTGGGTAGTACTAGTGACATGGTGAACAGCTTCAGCAAGATATTGCTGCAATAGTGAAGAGATGCGAAGGGCTTAAGTATCCTGCAGTGATGGTAGATTACTGCTAGTGTCATGTCAGAGAGAGTAAACAGAAACCCAAGAGGATGCATTTTTAAGCAATGCAATAGGAGTTTGTCCTCAAAAGATGTTTCAATATTATTGCACGAATATTAGTATTTTATTTTAACTTGTTCTTATTTCGTATGAGGCATGCTCATAACCTTGTGTGGTAATAAAACCCAAGTGACAATCCACAACTTGGTATATGATTTGGTTTATTTCAAATATAAACCCTCCACGATAGAAACTTTTTATAATGATTTTCGAAGTCATCGTGATCATTTTCTTTAAAATCACCTACTTTCATTCTGGAGGTATGAAACAAATTATTTTTGTTCCCTAGTGTATCACATTTTCCCTCAATATCTGCGCGAATAGGAAATTAACAACAGAGACGAAAAGGTTTAAAATTTAAAGAAAATTTAAAAATTAAGTATTAATATGTTAACAAATACATTCCTATAATCTTCATGAAATAAAGACTTGCTTGGAAATTAGTGATATGCTAATTGAAGAAATGACGAGATATCGTTTCTTATGCCATCCCTCATAGGTTTACTAGTTTACATTACTTCAACATGTATCTTATTACTCTATGCAAGATTCATACCAAGATAGCTTCTTTAACACGACCATGCACTTTTTTGTTGCGTTGTATTCAAAATAATTTTCTGATATCACTATGCTCTTTTCAGCTTTTCTCAAAGTAACGGCTAATTATAAGAGCCCAACTTCACTAGAACTGCATGTAGTGTACAATTTACAGTAATCAACGCGCATTTTCTTTAATTACCATATTTAACATATTTTAACAGACAATCGCCACACGAAATTTAATGCTCACTTTCTGTTTTTCTAAGATATTGATAGGATCATCTTTACGTTTAATCAAGTTTTCTTTATTAACTATAGTATTCCTGAGGCCAGTGTTAAATTTCTTGTTTAAATAAGATTTCACTTTATTTTCACAATTTCCATTCATTCCGTGCACACACACACACACGCCTGGTGTCGATCGGAGAAACCACGGAAAACTACCGATTAGAGCATCCGGCCGCTAGAATTCTCCTCCTGATAGTGACTGAATTCGACCTAGCTGAAAAGCTAGTGTCGCAACCCCTGCCGCCGTGGGGAGTGGGAACCTAGGACCTCCCGGACAGAGGCGCTGCAATGACATCAGTTGATGCACTGAACCACCGTTCTTGGCACCTGGTTGGGAAAAATCCCCGAAAGGCGACATTGGTCATCGCCGGAACTCGCCATCAACCACGGAAGAACGCCGCTGGCCCGGAAGGGTCTAATAACCTTAGGAGTTAACGCCCCCAATCAATCAACCGGTCAGTCAAATGGTGCCACTGTTTCCCAGCTTCCACTGGTGCGGGCCCAGGGACCGATTGGCTGCATAGCAGGGGGCGGATCGGGCGCCCAATTTATGCGCAGTAACTCGCAGCCGTTTTGTTTGCAGCGACCTTGCAATTTGTGGCAGTCACGTAGATCCCAGATAATAACTCAGCCCCTACAATGCGGCTGCCATCGCTGCACGGAGCGCTGCCCCCCCCTTTCCTTATCGGACAACCAACGGAAGGAATTATCGCTGGTCTTAATGGCTCTCTGATTTACCAGATTTGCGGTTTATTGGACAATAGATCCTCGGCGTATGTTTCAAAAGAACACCATACTAAGGCAATAACTTACACTGGAAACTTTCTCACTTCGACTTAGGATTTCCAAAGTCCTATTGTCTAGCCAATGATATCACGGATGTCAACTCAAGGGGTAGTTACATTGAAATGAATGCTACAAGTGACCGAGCAAACTACGTTATTTTCAATGAACTCATACAAAATTAACAATGTATTTGCTGAAATGTAGGAATAGCATTAAAATGTATAATACTAGGAGTAGTTACAATATTGAAATCGGATTTACGAATAAAGGAAGCCAGAATTCTCAGAATTTTATTAATCTTTTCTTTTTATTCGTACAGTAACGAGAAAGTGAAAATATCAGGCAGAATTTTTTTCTGCGTATTCTGATTAGAATTATGACTATAAAAATCAAGTATGAGTGAACATATACACGCCGGGTGAACTACATATGCGACGTGGCACGAATCACCGAGGAACGATAAAATATACACCAACCATATACACATTTTTCAAACGAAGATAAGTTCAAGAATTAATCCGTACAATAGACAAAAGGAAACCTCCTATATAACCTTTTATAACTTGCTATTAAATTGTATTTGATTTACACTAACTACTTACAACTTGACTATACTTCATTTACATTTGTAGATTATATTGCATTATTTGGACTCTTTTGTATATATCTGACATGTGGTTAGGCGGAAGAGCGGACCTGATTGCCCGAGCCTCGCCATTTCAATAAAGGTATTATCAATCAATCCAGCAATCAACACAAATGCAAATACATACACCCAATAAATGCACGCAATACGAATGCTACTGGGAGCGGTATCTCAGTGCATCAACTGATGTCACTCCAGCGTCTCTGACCGGGAGGTTCTAGGTTCGAGTCTCGACGGCAGCAGGATTTTCGACACTAGCTTTTCAGCTAGGTCGAATTCAGCTGCTGACTGGAGAAAAATTCTAGTGGCCCGCTGCTCTGATCGGTAGTTTTCCGTGGTTTCTCCGATCAACATCAGGCGAATGCCGGAGCAGTACCCTAAAAAAGGGCCAAGGACCGCGCGCGATCTTTCCTTCTTCTTCCTTGTCCTATCCTCTCCCCTTACACACACACACACACTTACACTAACATGCACTGCACTACCACTTATTCCGGGAGACCGGTCGGGAGCTTAGAGCTTGTTACCGCTGTGGCGGTGCCCCGCTGGTGAGCGAGTCCTGATTATGGGGAAACCCCTCTAGCCGACGGGAGGTCTGATCTCGCCATCTCGCCATGAAATAGAATGCCCTTAATCAGAATAACACACATATATCTGCACGTTTTTTGTTTTAGAACCTCTTTGCTGCAATACTACATAGTAAGATTTAACACTAGACATCCTGGAAATGCCTTCTACGCCACAGGGAATTATTTTTTCTGTATATTTTTTCGATTTCTCCTTCTTATAATTTCTTTAATAAGAAAATTACTAATAATATTTTTAGAATCATAACAATATTAATCCGCGATCGCGAAAACTATTGAATCCATATTTCAACGCATCACTATTTTTATGAGTCAGTTAGCCATTTTCAAACCGCCATTTAGAATTTCAAAATTTCATTTTGATATTCGAAATCAGTGATCTCCAGAACCCCATATGTATATTTTTTCATGTTGGTTTGCTTTTAAACAAGTTGTTCCGTCATTTTGAATTTTGAAATTTGTTTATGATATTCAAATTCAGTAATCTCAAAAACCCAATGATACCAATTTTTACGCAAATCCACTTGCATGTGCAATTATGGACGGGTTTTCGGCCCGATAGGACCTGTGGGCGGCGGTGCGGGTGGTGCCAACGCCGCCCGTGGCGCGTCCTGTGGAGGGGCATTGAAATATGAGAGTTTTTAACTTTTGTTTCAAAATCATTAGAAATAGAGGATTTTATTTCTGAAATGAACTTAGAAAAAGATATTGGTCGATTTTGGATAATAATTGAAGGAATAGCATTTTTTGTGAATTTGAGGTATTATTATCTACGTCGTTATCTTCTTCTAAATCACTTGAAGTTAATCTGTTTTAGTCCTATTTATGGTAGGTCTTGAGTCACTCAGTGTGGAAAGTTCACTACATTGTCAATCAAGTCTTTTACGTTTTGGGTTGTTATATTCACTTTAATTATTCTCCAAATTTTGATTAAGTTTAGAACTAATGTCACATAGTGGGTTATAAGGTACACTTTGTTCAAAGGAGTATATTACCTCTTGTTCAAATTTCACAATTTTCTTCAGTTCTTGGGCTTGTTGTTGGAGAATCAATACCATAAGAAACAGTTTGCATTCGACTGAGATTTTCGCATATGTTTGCATAACTTAACTGCAGCTATCGCTGAAGATATTAGCTGCCCTCTTGAAGGGCAACTGATATTGTCCATTTTTCACAAGTTATTGGTGTTAAATCAGTTCAATTTTATAATGTTATGAGTAACCACGTGAATTAAACCTCTGCATACGACATGTTTGTTTTGCCGCAATATATCGCAATGCGGAATTTTGGCCGTTGCTCATACTAAACTTGGTGTAGTTTTATTGTCACTACTTAACCCTTAGTTACTCGCACATGAATACTTTGTACGCCACTGGGACTGTTATCGCCCTAGGTGTCAGATAACATCGGCACACGTTCTGGCATTTGACCTCACCTCGCAGAAGGTATTCAGTTGCATCCGCGTCGACACTCAGTTCTGTAAGATTTACGGCGGTGTCTAGACGATTCTCTTTCCGTTGGAAAATGTTCGTTGGCGTACTTTCTACGCCGCGCGGGTATCAATGTGAGTTTTCATTTTATTTTAATTCTCATAGAAATTATGTTGTTTACAAATGTAATTAGATTATTTTATTTTGTTTTTCATTAGGGAAATAAGAGATGAATAATTTATATCGACGTAGATATGTGAATTATTACATGAGGAATCGTCAGAAAACGAAGTTTACGAGGCTGCAAGTGAATCTGTGGAAGAAGTTGTAGAGGCTGAGACTGATTATGACACGTGTTCTGAGCTAGATCAGGCTACGTATTATTCAAGCAGCGATTCGGAGTGTAGTGATGTTTTCATTAGCAAAATCAAGATTACAAAATGGAATAAAACATCCCTTGTCATGCTTTGGAGCGTCGTGCAGAAATTTCTTCACTACCATTGGCAATGAAGACATTATTTCAATAACAACCACCAACAAAATAAAGAAATCGCATTTGCGGAAGAGCAAAAAACCCCCAACTACAATTATTTGTAACTCCTGCAACAAATTTTCATGCAAACAACGTATTGTCACCGAATCCAAAATTTGTTCTGAAGCCTAAGGGTTAAGTAAAAACTGATAAGTAAAAACTACTGATAAGTAAAAACTAGAACTTGTTGCAACGTCCGCTGACAGGTATAACCAAAAGCGCTCACGAGGAGGACTTTCCTCTGCGAGAGTTGAGTCCGAAATGGTCCTATTTTGAACCCGGGTTTATCCCCTGTTTGTCGCCTGTAAACATTACTAGCGCCTTAACCATGCGTAGGATTCCCCCCTCCCGATCTGGTCTCACTCAAAACTGCAATTTTTAAAAACATTCATAAAGTTTTTGGGTACTTTTGGGTATGAAACCCTGGCGACATTTTCAATTTTTTCTCAAATATGGTTTAAAATTATTCCTTTAAATTTCTTATAAGCATAGAGTAAAATGAGCGTATAAATGTGCCATCATTCACTGTCACTGTTCACAATAAATTTTCAAAAATTGCAAAAGATTGAAGTTTATTCGGCGTCTTTATAGTATACGACGTCCATTACTTCCTACTTTACTTTAAGAGGTACATAAACGTTATTTTGCTCTATTCATTTGTTTTTTGAATAATTACAAAAATGTAGTTTTTTTTACTTTGTCTCACGGCGTTTACATTTACTTTAGCGGAGATTTGTTTCCAATGCTGTCTTATAAAGTTTCTCGAAAACTGTCACAAGAGTTTTTTCTGAAAAAGAACTTCAAATTTCGCATTTACTGTATCGCTTAATTTTTTTTTTTAAATCAGCTCCAAATTGTTCAAGAAAAATTTTCTTATATGAAGAGATTTTAGTCTTCGTTAATATTTTTCAAGTAATATTTCGATTTTGTCGTTAGGAAACTGAGAAATTAAAAAAAAATTGTGCGGCGATGGATGGCAGCTGACATCAGGATGGGGAAGACCGAAAAACGAGCCCAGACCAAAGAAATTAGAAACCCAAGAACTACGAATAAGTGATGGAAAAGTGAACAAAGAGAAAGTCGTTGCAATTCTGTAGCACCACTATTTCCTTTTCTTATTTGTACGCTTATACAGATTAATACACTAATATGGAGAAAGTTATGTAATGATGCGGAAAATCAATTTCGAGATTTCAACGGAAATACACGTTTGGGGTCCCCTGATACTGAAAAAGCGGTTTGGTCCAAACTGAAGGTCCGTCTGTCTGTCCGTCTCCGTCTCTCCGTCCATCGGTCCGTCCGTCCGTCCGTCCGTCCGTCCATCCATCTTTGAACAACACTAGGGCCTATACTATTTATAGAATTTTCCCCAAATATGGATATTCTGCGGTCGATGTGGATGCACTCAAAGCTCTGTAATTTTGAAGAACGTTTTGTTTTATCGAAAAAGAATATCCAATTTACCATTTGCACTAAAGTTTAAACGATTTTTTCTTTTAAAGCTCCAAATATTCTTATGAATTTTCATGATAAGATAATATTTCCGTTCTACCAATAAGAAACCGAAAAATTGAAGAAAAAAATATATATTTTGGGCGGCAATGGATTGCAGTTGGTAAGAGAATAGGACAAGAAAAAACTAGCCCAGACCCATGAAATTAGAAAACTAACTAGTACGAGAAATCCTGTGCCATTCTGCAGCACTACTCGTTGTTCTTGTGATTAACTGTGATAACTCAATACTATAACTCAATTTATAACAGCAGAAAATATCTCGTTAAATGTGAGACAATTTATTAGTGAATAGTAATTGCGAACGTCTTATAAATAAAAGAAGTCCGAGACCAGAAATATAATTTACAATTCTTTTCATTTCCTGAAAGAACCTAAATTGAAACTAATAGAGTTATTTTTATGTGAATAATTGTTGAAACTTCAGAAAGCATTATTATTTGGGGTTTATTTGAGTCATTTGTGGGGTTGTATTTCCTCGCCCGCGCAGTACGTGATTTATAAGCGAAACGCGGAATTGCTCTCCTCACTCATAGGAAGCCCCCTCCCCTCTCCTTCCACTCCCCTCCCACCTTCTTTCTTCGCCTTGCGCCCCAGCCCGATTTACCAAGTAGACAATATTGCCTCCCTCTCCCGCCTAAACATCCCCTCTCCCTCTCTCCAATGTCTGCCCCTCTCCGTTGCCGCACTTCGGCCAGCCTACTTCCCCCCCCCCTACAGTCTCCTCCTGGCCTTCTTCCCATTTTCCGCCGCGCAGTCCCCCCCCCCCCTCATTTGCCGAAAGGCCGCAAGGCCATTCTCCCTATCGCAAGCACCGCAAGTAGTTCAACTGCACGCTCTTCTCCAACATCATTTGTAACTAGTGGCAGGTCTGATGACACTCACTGTCCACCCCACTTGCGCTCATCATTGATACCACAAACTGAACCGAAAACCCCCTCCTAATCTACACCTTTCATACCCTTGCCATGGGCCTACCTCCCTCATAATTGGGCACACACCTTCTCTCTCATTTTCACTCTCATCCTTGCTCCCTCCTCCATTTTCGCAGCCGACCGCTCTCTTTCCCAATTTCACCTTCACCTTTGAAATGGCACTTATCCCCACTTTGTAATCATCCTCATCCTCTCTTCCCGGCGACCTCTCGCATGAGGACTTCATCAGTGCGAGGAAGCCACAGACTAGCTGTGGCAGTCGCCGCCCCCGCCGCTCCCGCCGCCCCCGCCGCTCCCATGTGTCATTTTAACATAACTTTCATCGACATGCAGTACAGATTTTTAACTCTTTTCCATGTAATTTAAAATAATTTTTCATATTTTATTATGAAATTTTCAGTATTATAATTCAGTTTACTACGAATTGAGCATATTTTGGAAGTAAACATACATTCAAAGGGATAAAGTTGTTCCTGTCTAATAGACGTTTTAGATGTTTAGTTCCTGTCATGCCCTAAACCCAATTTTTCAAATTGTTTATAGTAGAATGGCGCTCCTTCTGGAAGGAATTAGTCACACTTATTGAGGTATTACTCTACCTTCTGCTCTCTATCAATCTGTTTTTATCTTTCTAGAGTAGAATGCAAAACCGTCGATTGCAAGCTCAACGGTCAATTCTCGCCAAATCGCTCTCGTGCTCATGGTTGGCTAACCTTCACCTGTTAAACTAAGCTGAGACAGAAGACTTGCGAAAAGAGCTCCTTGTGTACTCCAGCGCAGAGATTTGCCATCCCTACACAGTATTTGTGTAACTTCCAAGTGTGCAGATGTTCGGATGTCTGGTTCCTTCACTCACGACCAGACCACTACCCGCGCACCAATCGAGAAAAATCAGGTGTCATTCAACGCGTCTCGGTCTCCTGAAGAGGAACAGATAAATTGTTTGGAATCCCGACAGAATATTTAAAGAAATTTCCGAAAGCTTGCTTTTGCGTTTTTTAGCTCTGCGGTCTTAGTGGGTCGATGGAGAATTAAACCAATTCCACCTAAATAAATCTATGTAAGTGGTATTGATAAAACTCCAGTAGCCAGTGGTTATTTCCAGTTCGCGACACCAAGATTTTCTTGCACGAGGTTGGCACCCTCATTGTTTACAAAGTAGCTATACGAAATGAAAATCCCGCGCCAGAATTTGTAGTATATCATGGGTATTTTTTATAATAAATTCGTAAATTACATTGAAACATTGAATTTGAAGAGTGTGAAGAAAATAAGAAAACCAGAAATGTTAGTATAATACTAGAGAATACATTTCTGCAGATTTCAAAATCGATTTTCAATTGAATGTAAATTAAAACTTAGCCACTTTAATCACATAAACGTACAAAACAGTAACCTTTTAATGCTTATGTATATTCGCCTTCCAAACTCAAATCTGACAGAGTTTGTGGAGTTTTAAAATCTTAAAAAATTCGGGGACAAAAATGTGGATCTGTTAAGCAACTCAGGGGAATCCAATGTAGTTGTCGAAGCTTTTGTGTCAGAGTTTTCCGAACGAATTGAGAATGATCTTATATTAGGAATTTTTGATATAACGAGATGAATTCTTCCGTAAACTAGAAGATCCGTTTTTCTGTAGGATTTTTCTGTTCTTGCTAGCATCACTGAAAAGCTTAATAGACTTAGAGAAGAAAGAATTCCCTCAAATAATAGACTTAACTTGCAGTTTCAAGGTAAGGATAAGGAAATAGATGAAACAATTTCAGATGTCGCTTGATTCACAAACGTGCTGAATCTGTGGGAGAAAAATCTCATCCAAGATGAATACATCACTTAGCTTGTTTCAAGGCAGTTGTTGACCAGCAAGGCTCTTCACTGCCTTCTTATTAAATCAAAAATATGTTAAAATTCTTTCAGATTTAAAATGCCGATTCAGTAAATCTTCCAAGATTTCTAAAGTATTTCTACTGTAGCACAATTTGCCAAATAACCTTGTGTGGAGAATGATATTGAAGAGTTTTCTACTTGTGCCATGGAAAATTTTGATTTTGTAGGATGCAATGCTGCAGCGGAGTAATTGACTTTCAAAATTATCTATCATTAAAATCGCTTTCTCCAAGGTCAGAAAATATAAGTCTCCTTGTTCCTAAATAAAATTACTCAATGTTTAGTCCAGATTGGTCTAAAAGAGAAGGCAGTTTTCAGGTCAACATATCTGTGTGAGGTTTCCTTTCCCAGTGTGAAATTTATGAAAAAACAAGCACAGAAACAGACTCACTGATGAACATTTGGACAACTGTATTCAAATAGCAGTCACTCCACACTCTCCCAACATAAAACTTGTTGATGACAATAGAGTGCCATCCTTCTCATTAACAAGTCTGATGAAGAATCTTTTATTACACTTATAATTTGTTACTAACTATATTTCAATTTTTTTGTAATGTGCAATTCAATTTCAATTATTTTTCTGTGTACGATTTAAATTTGTTTCATATATAACATAAATGTATGTTTAAAGTTAATAAACAAGTGGTTTTTGTTTTTTCGGACGTGGTTTCTTGGTAGCATAGTGGGGGGAAATGGGCATGGTTGCTCACAAGCTTGGTGCGTTTGGCGCACGCTGATGCAGAGCATATGCAACAGAAATGTATGTTTAAAGTTAATAAACAAGTGTTAAAGTTTGATTTTTGTTTTTGTTTCTTGGTAGCATAATGGGGGGAAATGGGTATGGTTGCTCACAAGCTTGGTGCGTTTGGCGGCGGCTGATGCAGAGCAGTCCTTTCCATGTGAGAGGAAGGAGCAGGCAGCGAGGTCGTGAGTGGCCCGCGCCGTCCGCTGTGGGGCAGCGTTCGCTCGTTCAGCGCGCGATTTATGGGGGCGCGGGCGCGTAAGAAACACAGCAGCGCCGGGCCGCGCCGCTGCGCCCCGCAGCAATGTCTCTCGGCGCACGTCGCGCTGCCTTTGTCGGCGGGCGCTGGAAGAAACAGCTGGCGAAAGCAGAGGAAAGTGCCAGCGCTGCGCCAGGCCAGGCCGTTCCCTCCCTGCGCCCCGCCACACCAAACTGCACCCCGCCACATGCACACACCCTCCACAGCGCGTCCCGCCACACACCTCCCCCACAGTGCGCCCCGCCACACCCCGCCTCGCCACACCCCGCCACAGCGCTCCCAGCTACACTCCTCCCCGACATACCGCGCCCCGCCACACCCCGCCTCGCCGCGGTACACCCCACCACACCGCTCGCCGCCACAACGCGCCCCGCCATAGGGCGTCCCCGCTACACCCGCCCCGTCACACTCCTCCCCGCCACAGCCCGCCCCGTAACACTCCTCCCCGCCATTCCGCGCCTCGCCACACCCCACCCGCCCCACTGTGCCCCGCCACACGCACACCCCCGTCACAGCGCGCCCCGCCACACACCTCGCGCCACAGCGCGCCCCGCCACACACCTCGCGCCACAGCGAGCCCCGCCACACTCCGCTGGGCCATTACCCCGTCCCGCCACACCCCGCCACGCCTCAGAGCATCCCGCCACATCGCGGCCCGCCACACCATGCCCCGTCACACCGCGCCCCGCCATAACGCGTTCCCCGCCAACCCCTCCCCGCCACATTGCTCTACACCACAGCGCGCCACGCCACACTTCACCCCCGCCACATCCCTGCCCGCCACAGCGCGCCCCACCGCAGCGTTCCTCGCCACAGCGTGCTCCGCCACATGTACACCCCCGCCACACCGCGCCTCGCCATAGCGCGCCCGCCACACACCTCGCGCCACAGCGAACGCCACCATAGCGCGCCCCGCCATAGCGCGCCCGCCACACCCCTCCCCGCCACAGGGTACCCCACCACACACGTTCCCCGCCAAAGCGCTCCCAGCTGCAGGGCCCCCGCCACACTGCGCCTCGCCATAGCGCACCTCACCACGCCACCGCCGGGGCCACGGACAGCTCGCCCGCTCCGGCTCATGTTGCTCCAGGGGCGGCCACGTAACGAGAGCTGTTCGCTGTGTGGGGCCATCTGCTGTGGCTGAGGTGGCGGTGTTCGTTGGAACGCAACAGGCATATTCGCCGCCTCGCGGAGGTTTCCCTTCTCCAGCTAACTTCTCCAGAGAGGCATAACTCCAGCAGGGACCAGATTTAGTATCCAGGTGGATACGTGGGAGAGGACGAGGATGGGAAAGGAATGATAGCGCGCAGATCGTAGCCCATTTGTTAGTGTTGAGCGAGAGCGACGGCCAGGGTGACTGGCCGGACTTCGGGCGACAACGCATGTACATTTTTTTTACATAATCACTCTCGGTTTTAAATACTGAATGAAATATCTTTGATCCCGGTGGATAAGCTTATAAGTCGTAACCCTTTTCTTTTCCAGGGGAGCAAAAACAACTTTCAACTTAAGTAAATCAAGGCTTAAGGATATTCAAACGGGAGTATTTGTGTGCACGTTTTGTCCGAATATCAATAATTCCTGATATACAGCATTAGTTTAATTTTTTTTTTTTGCTTTCGTGTAAAATTAACTTTTTTTTACTTATCAGCTTATTCACCGAGGTCGAAGATATAATCCTTGTAGTTTGCTTCAATTTATTTAAACCTCTTGCTGTAAACAAACTCATCCCACCTACGTAGGGGTAATACGCCAAACTCATATTTTTCTTCATATCCGGACAACTATCAAGCAACCAATAGTACATGTGATAAACAAAAGTTATGTTTTTCTCCTTTTTTAAATAATTTTTACAATTGAACGGTTTGAATAGATGTTTTTTATCATTCCTCTCCTTTTTAAAATCGGTTTTCTAAGAAAAAGTCGGTTCTATTTAGAATTAGGCCAAAAATGTTTTTGATGCACGAATATGTATTTACAAGTGGAGACGATATTTAAAATTTAAATTTAGGTCCATTAATAGAATTACATTAATACATTAGCCCATTAGTACATTTTCTAAATGTTAAAAATTGAGGTGGATGAATCGTTAGTAAACGAATGTCCGAAATTTCAGTCCCAAAAAACGAAGCTCAATTTTCTCGATTTAATGTGGTTTGATAAAAATAAACTGCTGAAAAGAATGTAAAAAGTACGAGTAACTTAGAAGAGAAGTAAGAAACTTGAGTTGTCGGCCCTCCGGGTGCCTTCCGATCCGAGATCGCCAGTCGTTCCAGGGCCTTGATTTACGGTCCGAGGGCAGAGAGTAGAAAAAAATAATTTCGCCTTGATAACCAATTGCCTCCTATAGTAGTTAAGTTGTGATAGTTTGCGAAGTGAGAGAGAAAGAGAGAGAGACAGGCAGACAGACAAACAGAGAGAGACAGAGAGACAGAGAGAGAGAGGAGGATATACACTTCATCAGGGAGACAAGGGGTGGGCACCTATGCCTCTTTGGCTTTTATCCGCCCCGCTCCCCCCCCGCTGACGCGCTAACGCTAACAGGCTGGACCCGGTTTGCCTTTGCGTCAACCTGCCTGGGTGGGGACCGTCCTGCTAGCTCAGAGCTCCTATATCCAGGCTAGTCCCGGAGTCTCGAACGGAACAAGTTTCCTCCTCTTTGCCCAGAGTATCGGGCCACTACCACGACGAATCCGATAGCCCAACTGGGGGCCACCCAGGCGACTAGGTGCCACCATCCCGTCTCCACATTGCTTACCGCCAGCTCACGACGTGGGTTACGCCAGAACCTGGGCAACCTGACGGGTGGTACCTAGTTTCCCGCCGAACTTTAAAGTGGGATCCGTAGTACTCCGAAAAGCATCCTTCGCCCATTCCTGCTCCAAGGTCGACGCGCGAAAGGCCCAACTAGTAGATGGCCGGTTGCTCGGCCAGCAGGAGCTTAGCATCGCCTTCTCGCTGCCTGCAGCTTCAACCTAAGGACGTGAGCAACGCCGCGAGATTCAGGGTCTGGGTGGTCATCTACGACACTCCACCAGAGACCGCGACAACCTACGCCATCGCCACCCCCCCCCCTGCGGGGAAGTTTGCGAAGAGAGAGAAGCGAGTGATTGTGCGTGCGCGGCGTTCGTGCCGCAGGGCACGCGGGGGTGGGAGCGGGGGCGGGGGCGGTCAGCGCACGGAGGAGCTTGGCCGGGCTCAGAAGTTGATCCGCAGCCGAAGCGAAGGGGCGGGGCCTTCGTGCAGGGCTAATGCGCCTTTTCTCCCGCAGCCTCCGAATCCCCCTCCGCCCCACCCCCCATGGCCCGGCGCTCGCGAGGATCGATGGCGACAGCGCAGGACAGCGCCCGCCTCAGACAAATTCCCGCGCCCTCGGCTCTCTTCCGCCCTCTTCCGCCGCGGCGCCGGCCGGCCCTCCGCCCGACTTCCGGCTCCAGGTCGCCCTTCGCCCCAGGCCTTGATGCACGGCCGAGGGCGGCGGCGGTGACAGAGCGCCCAACCGCACGAACCAATCCTCGCGCAACTTCGTCCATTTGCATTTCTGGCTTCCGCCCCGACCACGCCCCCTGCAGCCCCCTCGAAATCATCTTGAGTATAATAGCACAGGAGAACACCGTTTGCCGCAGAGAAATCAATAAAAGAACACATAAAACTATTGGGGGCCGTCTGTCACCTTTATATTCCATTCTAATGATATTTTATGGCTATTGCTACAGAAATTCTCCTTCCATAAATACACTTCTTCTTAATCAACACCAATACGGATTAGATGGCTCAGGACAACAGATGTGACTGCAGTGTCTCTTACCGGGAGATGTTACAGTCGCCGTCTGGAGGAGAATTCTAGTGGCCGGCTGCTCTGATCGGTAGTTTTCCGTGGTTTCTCCGATCAACACCAGGCGAATGCCGGAGCAGTACCCTACCAAACTGGCCACGGACCGCGCGCGATCTGTCCTTCCTCTTCCTTGTCCTATCCTTTCCCCGTACACACACACTTACACTAACATGCACTACACCACCACATATTCCGGGAGACCGGTCGGGAGCTTAGAACTTGTCCCGGCTGGGGTGGTGCCCCGCTGGTGGGAGAGTCTTAGGGTAAACCCCACTAGCCGTCGGTAGGTTGGCGCTGGATCTCGCCATCCAGTGGGTGAAGATCACCGCCATCTCCCGAGAGAAAAAACAAGCACTATACTAACGGGACTAATGACCACAGTAGTTGACGCGCCCGGAAACACGAAAAAATCAATCAATCAATCCGGGACATGTTAGGTTTTGAGTCTCGACGGAGGCAGTATTTTCGACACCTGCTACATACCTAAGTTGATTTCAGCCGATGTCTGGAGGACACTTCAGGTGGCCGGCGGTTCTTAGCGGGGTGATTTCTCCGAACAACACTAGGTGAAAGCTGGAGCACTACTGTAAGAAACTGGCCGGCGACGGATTGTGTGAGAACTTTCCTTCCTCTTCCACACGTCCTTTTCTTACACCTCACTTAAAACACTTGTATGCATTACATTCCCACACACGACGGGTCACCAGTTGGGAGCTTAGAGATTGTCCCGGCTACGGCTGAGCCATGCTGGTGGGAGATCTCTGTTAGCCGAACCGTAGCTTCGCGCCAGATATCATCCACCAGAGGAAGATCAAAGCCACCTCCCAAGCAGAAAACCTGCACTACATTTAGGGGACTAATTACCTTAATAGTTGATGAAATAGGAAATAATGAAACCCGTTCTGTTTATGTTCGCGTATACAATAAAACCTGTCTAAGGCGGTATCACTGTAAGACGTAAACCTGCCATTCCGAACAATCTCAGAACGCAACGAGTTTATACGTAAAAAAATACTCTATAAACCGGAAACCTGTACAATACGGAAACGAATATTTTTTAAGAAAATGTAAAGTGATTATTATCTGGCTAAGAAGGAAATTTATTTACAATATTTAAATTTAAATGCTCCTACAATACATTGCAAAAACGAGTGACGCGAAAACAGCACGTACTTTCTCGTCGCTATTTTCGCGCAAAATTACGAGAAAAGTGTTTAAATTTTCGGAAAAATTGATCATGACATTATTTCAGAATCTATCTTTAAGAAAAAGATTTTATTAATGGAACTATCTCTACTTTAAAAATTTTAGTTGTAGGAAGTCACACAAAAATGTCTCAATTTCTTCAATTTTCGAATAATACACTACTGTTTGTGGAAATTGCAACACCAAGAACGAATGGATCTAGGGAAATTGAACAAATTGAAGCGGGACTCGTCGGAAAAGATGACTTGCTGCCACTCAGCCCGCCAACGTCGATGTTCGACGCCCCACAGATGTCGGAGGCGTCTGTTGTCGAGAGTCAGTGGAAGGCGCAACAAGGGGCGGCGGGCAATCAAGCCCCTTTGCACAAGACGGCGCCGAACACTGCTGGCGGACATTCTGTGACTTGTCACTGTATTCCACTGCTGCGCTAACGTGGTGGATGTCGCTGTGCGATCGGTGATGGCCATACGGTAGAGGTGTCGATCTTCCCTCGCCGTAGTGTGATAGCGAGGCCCTGTCCCACGCTGGCGGTGGGTACGACCTTCCGCAGACCACTGACGCCATGTTCGCATGATGGTACTCGCGGCTCGTCCCAGACGTGTGGCAATCTGGCGGTAGGACAACCCAGCTTCTCGCATCCCAACGACCCTGCTCCGGTCGAAGTCCGTCAAGTGTTCGTACTGCACTCGCTGTCGGCGACGAGGCATGGTGTGACTTACAGACAACTTGTGCGAGCCAAGGGTCGACCTGTCACTGTTTGTAGTCTCTCCAAGGCGCCTCTATTTATACCCGAACATGGTGCGATAAGCCGTCCCTACGTCGCAACCACGTGACTGGCGGCGTTGTAAATGTAATCACCTGGTCATCTCAATGTCACAAACTTATCCACGAAATGTGATGCGTTCAATGCCGCTCCTTCGCGGTGTTGCAATTTCCACAAACAGTAGTGTAAGTTTTCCACCAACATGAGCTCTACGATATTCTCTTTAACTAACTTAAAACTACCCAACAAAAAAATAATCAAAATTGATAGCGCTATTTTTTTACTATTTTGAAAACGTCCAAGGGGCTTCATGTTACGAACCCCCAAAATTATAATATCGGTTTCACATTCAAAGATCCACGATATCAGCCAAAAAGATTGAGAAGTATTACTTTTGTAGAAAATCGGCAGCATAGCTGGTAGCGTTGTTCAAAGACGGACAGACGTTTTGTCGTCAATCGAATTTACGGAATTTACGGTAAGAAAACATGGATCCTCGCTAAACCAAGTGTTCGAGAATTTTTTTCTAATTTTGGCAACTGGATTTATTCACTTTTTCGTTTTCAGAACCCTGTAATAAGATTTTTCTGCCAAAAATTAGCCGTTTTTTCGCACAGCACTACATAACTTTCGCTTCTTAAGATGTTCCTTCTTAAGCGCGAGGACGTTAAAAGGGCAAAAGCTTCACATTTTTTGACGTCGTGCTACAATTGCAACAGTGAACATAGATTTTTATTTCATGAATAAAATCTGCTGTTCGTAGATATATCTTGAAATTAGACTTTTTAGTTATCTGCTGTTCATAGTATATCTTGAAATTAGTTTTTTGTTATTTTTAAATTTGCACATATTATACTCAATATTGCAGGTAACTAATGAAGTTTTAAAAAAAATTTACATGACATTAATGAAAGAACTATTTATGAAGAACAAATTCTATATGAAGGAAAAATATCTATCTTTAATTTTGTAGTGGTAGGAAGCCGCCGCAAAATTCAAACGTTTGCAGTTATAAACTAGTAGTGCTGCTGAATAGCACAGACTTTCTCGTACTACTTCGTAGTAATCTTTTCTAAGGCGATTCGGGGTTGTTGGGAAAAGTCCCAACCACGTTCTTAAATAGAGAGCCACAACCATTCCAGAGACTCAAACTCGCCCAACGAAGTTCGTTCCTGCACTCGAGTTCTAACGATCTAGACCACTGATCCAAACCGGGTAATATTGAAAACAAATGCTGAAATAAATAGAAAATAGCAAGTAGTAAATTCTAGAATCTGAACTAGCCACTACGCATTGAGTCACACACATCTATTTAACAAAAGACCCCTTCTATCTCTAATTATTGCAATACACTTTCTCTAGTTTATATAGCATATAATTTATTATTGTCCGTATTACAGAAGAAAAACCGCCAGTTTCTGGAGGAGGAAGAACGAAGCCTACCGAGTTAAAATTCTTAGTAGAAATACAAAGAAGATATTGATAGAAAATGATGCACACCCGAGGGAATGATTTGTGATTGGGACGCGCAAAATGGATCCAGGCTGAAGGTCACCTGCTAGAAATACAAAGAAGATATTGATAGAAAATGATGCACACACGAGGGAATGATCTGTGATTGGGACGCGCAAAATGGATCCAGGCTGAAGGTCGCCTGCTGGCACCTCGTCCTCGGGCATAAAGCCACCGCCGCCCGTTCGGCCTCCTCAGGGGGACCTCCGCCGCCCCGTCGCCCGCCCCCACACGCCCGCTCCGCTCGCCGGAGCCAATATGGCGGCCCTAAATAAATTAAAGCGCCATTCAGTGGCGACCGGCGCAATCCGGTTTCTCGCACGCCTCCTCCCCCGCACGCCCTCGATTCGCGTCACGTGACGCCCGCGACAAAGCGCGGCGCCGCCCCGCGGGAAATCCCCGACCGCGCCCGCGCATGCGCTCTCCCTCGCCAGCGTCGCTGAGGTTTCCTGCGGCTGCGGCCCAAACCTTCTGCTGCTGCCGTGCGATGTGGTTCATGGACTGTTTCGGGCTTCTTGGGGCGTTAACTGCTTTGGCTTGAGTGCCGTTAGTGAGTTGTTGGTTTATCCCGACAGGTGGAGTTACTGCTCCGATGGAAAGTGAGATCCACCACCGAATAATACTTCACTTGCAGAATTTCCTCCACCACAACCAGCATAGGTGACTCGGGGCATCAACTGATGGCACTGCAGTGCCATTGACCGGAAGATCCTACGGTTCGAGTCCCGATGACGGCAGGAATTTTGACACTGAATAGGCAGTGAGTCGAATTTAGCCATTGCTTGGAGAAGAATTTTAGCGACCAGCTACTCTGATCAGTAGTTTTTTGTGATTTCTCCTATGAACACCAGCCGAATGCCGGAGCAGCACTCTAATAAACGGGTCTCGGTCGGAGCGCGATCTTTCCTTCCTCTTCCTTGTCCTATCATCCCCCTTCACTTACACACACCTCACATGCAGTTCACTACCACACTTGACGGGAACTGCGATATTTTCCCGGCTTAGGCGCTGCCATGCGCGTGGGAGATACCTCGTTGGGGAAAACCCCGCAAGCCGTTGAGTATGTCGCCACCGGATATCCTCCTTCAGTGGGGGAAGATTATGGCCATCTCCCGCTATAAATAAATGTGCACTACGTTTAAGAAACGAATGACCGTAGCTGTTAACGCGCCCTGAGGCACCAATCCATCAATTAATCAACATCTTCCCAGGGGAGCACTGCTACAATTCGGACAAGATCTAAGCTTCCAACTGCTCGTCGGAGAAGTGTGGTACTGTAAGTCTGTGTAAAAGAGTGACGAACGGGATCAAAATGAGGAGGTAAAAATCGCGCGCAGGTCGTTTGTTAGGGTACTGCCACAGAATAATTACTATACAGACACGAAAGCTACCCGCAATCCGTGCGCCAATGTGTTGCCCACGGTCGCCGTATTGAAAGTGAGTAAACAGCTGTATGATCCGGCATTTGTTGTGTGGTGAATGGTGGTGAAGGTGCCTTTTATTTCACTTTTACTCGTATTTGGTGTGTGTATAACTAACAAAAACAGATGTAAACCGAAGAGACATGTTCTACGTACAGGGAAATATTAATATCGCACAAAGGCAAATATTAAAAAAGTAGTGGTGTTACAGAATAGCAAAGACTTTCTCGTACTATTTAGTTTCGTACTTTTTTAGCTGGGCTTAAATTTTCGGTCGTGCGCCATTCTCTTCTCAGCTGCCTTCTATCACCACCAAACACCACTTTTTCACATTTGCTCAATTTTTCGATTTCTTAATGGTATAACCGAAAAACTACTTCAAGATTACAATAGGAAAGTAAAACCTTGACCTATTTTTGTTGAAAATTTTGCAGTTTTTATAAAAATTGTGTTAAGCGTTGCTGTAAATGTGAAAATTGAACCTTTTTTCTCAAAAAAAGTTTGTTTTTCAGAAAAAAATATTCGAAGTAGTTTGAAGTGCTTGTACTAAAAATACAATAATGTATACAAATTGCTGGAATTGTGCATAACGTGAGAGTTACTTCGAGAAAAAAGGACATTTCTGTAAATTTTGAAAAGCCAAAATATAGCAAAATTAAACTTAGGTCTTCATCTTAAACAGTGCAATTTGCACTATACGTACAAAAATGTTAAAGAAATATATTTGGAGCCATTTTTGAGAAAATGGCATTTGAGCATTTCTGAAAACGTGGAATTTTGAGCTCATTTTAAGCGAAGACTGTTGAGTTTTCGAGAAATTTTGTATCATATTATTTAAATCACATGTACTCATAAATACAGTAATGTCAACAAATCACCGCTAATGTACATATTGAATATGCGAGAGACAAATAAATACATTTTTTTGTAATTTTGAAAAAAAAAAGATAGAGCAATATGGCATTTATGTCATCTTATAGTGTACTTTTGGCAATATCCCGACCAAAAATTTAAAGAAAATGTTTGAGGCCATTTTTGAGAATATCTTGTTTTTGTTATTTTTTAAATTGCACATATTACACGCAATATTGCTAAAAAACTAGTCAACTTTTCAAACAAAATTACATGCCTTTTTCAAAAACTGATTAAAAAGTAATTTCATTTGAAGGACAAATCTCTATTTTAATTTGTATTTAAAAGAATACGCCGAAAATATTCCAATTTTTTAAAATTTTCGAAAATTCAAAGTTAACTCAAAAAATCGAACCTATGCCACCATTACAAGTGTATTTCACTCTCATATTACAACAAATTTAAAGAAACAATTAGGAGCCGGTTTTAAGAAAGTTTTGAAAATGTCTCAGGGGTTTCATGTACAGTATCTCAAATTTTAAATGTTTTTTCAAAATTTTAAAGCTTCAACTAGAGCCAGATGGACAGGGGTTTCTGTAATTTGGAAAAAATCCTACGCATGGTTTATGTGCTAGTAATGTCGAATAGACGGATTGATGAACGGACGGATGAACGAGCGAACGAACGTAAAAAAACAACACTTTTTCGGTGCCAGGAAACCCCTGAACCGTTGAAGCCCCTGAACCCCTTTCCGGTGAAATCTCGAAATCAGTTTTCTTCATCATTACATAACTTTCGATACTAGGTTGCGTGAGATTTCCTGCAGTGGCTAGACGATTGTTTTCCCGTTGGAAGTGTCCGTTGGCGTACTTTCTACGCCACGCGGGTACCAATGTAAGTTTTCATTTTCTTTTAATCGTTACAGGATCTTTTCTATTTAGTGATTAATGAAACTAATTTATTTTGTTTTACATTCGTGTAATATAGAGATGAATGATTTATCGGAAAAGCAGATAGTGTGTGAATTATTACACGAGGAATCGTCAAAAGACGAAATTTGCGATGCGAACACCTTGCTGTAAAGTGGAAATGGATCCGCGAGCTGGATGGCTTCGACTTCGCCCGTGGCACGGCGCACGGTGCACTTCACGGACAGGCGCTGACGCAACCCGCGGTGACTGTCGTCCGCGCACTCGTGCATCCAGCAGAATTGGCTTCAATTTGAAACACTTATAATATGGATTTGAAATACAAAAAATAGCAGTGGTTTCTCAAAACATTTAAATATACAATGAAATCAAGCAATGTTTTGCTTCTCCTCTCAATTACAATGGTCTCAAGTGAGTCAGATCGAAAGCACATGATGTCATATAAAGTTTCTCGGAATACTTAAAATTTTCTGTGAAAATCAGCTCAAAATTACGCTTAATCGGTATTTTTTTCAAAAAGTGCTCCATTTTTCTGCAAGCTTTAGAACAAATAACATTAATTTCACATTTTATGATGACATAAAATGCATTTTGCTGTATCCTTTTATTTCTCAAAAATTATACAAATATAATTCTTTTAAGCATCTCTCTCGCAGTTACTATGCATATTTCCAGCGTTCTGTAAACATTTTTGCAATTGCGAGTGTAAGTACTTCAAATGACTTCCAAAGTAGTTTTTCGAAACGCCAAAAGTTTTCTGTGTATAAGAAGTTCAAATATCGTATTTGCAGTAAGGCCTCAGCATCATTTTCTTTAAAATGGCACCAAATTCTTCAACGAAAATTTCCATGTAGAGGTTTCACTGTCCTGTAAGATTCAGAAAGCAATATTTCTGTTTTGTTTTTATCAAACCAAAACATTGAGAAATATTGAGAAAAATATAGTTTGTGCGGCGATAGATGGCAACTGGAAAGGATAGGGCAAAGCTGAAAAGCTTACTCAGACCAAAAAAAATAACAATTGAACTAGTACGAGAAAGTCTGTTCCATTCTGTAGCACCACTACTTACTTTCTCGTATACATAAGTATATACGGAGGATATGTAAAACAGAGAAAGTTATGTAATGCAACGGAAAATCGATTTCGAGATTTCAATGGATATATACGTTTTGGGGTCCCCTAATACGGAAAAAGTGTTTTCTTTCAAAATTTCCGTATGTCTATTTGTCCGTCTGTGAACACTACTAGTGCCCAGCCCATGCAAAAAAAAACTTCAAATTTTGCATTTACCCTAACGGTTAAACAAAATTTTCTTGTAAACGGCTCCGTAATCTTCAAAGATAATTTCCATACAGGACGAGGGTTTATTCTTCTTTAAAATTCCTTAAGTAATATTTCGTTTTTACGTTAGGAAACCGAAAAGTGAGAGACGTTTTAAAAAATGTAGTTTGGGTGGCGATAGATGGCAGCTGCAAGATGATGGGGCGAAACCAAATAGGTTGCTCAGACCAAAGATATTGGGAAACTAACTGTTACGAGAAGGTCTGCGCTATTCTGAAACTCCATTAGTTGCGTTTGTTTCTCTTCGCTCTCAATCTTGATTTGATAGTCGTGAACATATTACATTGTCAAGCTGTGTTTGTGTTATTACTTCTTCGAGTGTAATTCGGAGTAGATTCCCTATTACTTCTGGGATATTAGGTTTGCTAACTTCATTATAAACGCAATCCAACAAACATTGCATGTGTTTAACATGCACGGGTATGGTAATTGGCTCGATAGTGTGTAAGGTACTACTGTATTTGGAACTTTGTAATATTCCTTTTCTAGCCCTGGCCCCTTCATCTCACTATCATTATATTGGCTGTGGCTTTCTCATTGAAAAGAAAAGGAACTATGACATCCCACGTTGAACACTCTCGTGTATACAATTTGATTTCAGTTTAAAACAATTGAGTATACAATTTTATTTCAGTTTAAAACAATTGAGTATACAATTGATTTCAATTAAGGTTACCACGTATATACAAATGATTTTAAAAACAGCAGTGAAGTCGGTGCCTACATTGTATTTCGAGATGTTACAATTAACCATCAACTACTACCCCATGATAGCCTTACTAGTGCAGAAATCTGTTCCCCAATAACAGCCTTCAAATTGATGAAATAGTAGAACTGCGAAAACATTGTCAATTTATGTAGCTCTCGCTCAGCAATTCAGAATATTAGCAATAACACTCACAATCCTAAAAAGCTTTATTATTGTGCACGAACTTCACCACCATGCTTTCTGCCTTTTTGTTGTACTTGTATAAACTAGAGCTAAACTATTCAGTGTCTCTGTGATAAATATCTATGAGGAGCAAAGTATTATAAATATTGGAGTTTAAAATAACTACAGACACGCCTTCATGCGCTGGGGTAGGTCAATGCATATCGAAATCTCGCAACATATTGAATTCTGACCTAAAAAATGATCGTACGTTGACTCGTCCACTGCAAACATCATCACTTGGTCATCAACAAATTTATCAGAAAAACATGGAGCCACAAAACAAGCATCCCTAACCAAATGTATTACACCACATCTCAACAGATGCAGAACTCTAGTAGAGCAGTGTAGTCTGCAGTGACACATTACATTCTCAATTAATTATATACACATAATCTGATGTTGGTGGATCATTATTGCTGTTTTAGATTTATTACAAATTCTGCAAATAAGTTCCAGAACTTGTGGCAGAATACACTAACTAAACATTACAAAACTTAACAACTATACAAAATTTTACAAATTTTACATACTTTACAAATTAACATAAACATTTCACCGTGCAAGCTTCCATAGCACTCCACTTCACTTCACTTCACTTCACTTCACTTCACATCACTTCATTTCACTTCACCTCGCCTCGTCTCACCTCACCATACTGCCAATCACATTTTAATGTGATTCTGACACACTCTTTTCCCTCAACTTCACATCACTGCACTGCACGCCACTGCACATAATAATAATAATAATAATAATATTAATAATAATAATAATAGTAATAATAGTAATAATAGTAATAGTAATAGTAATAGTAATAGTAATAGTAATAGTAATAGTAATAGTAATAGTAATAGTAATAGTAATAGTAATAGTAATAGTAATAGTAATAGTAATAGTAATAATAATAATAGTAATAATAATAATAATAATGTAATATAACATAATATATATACATAACATAACCTAACATAACATAATATAATAGTTATAATATAACATACTTTACATAGGAGGTAATAAGACACATATAAACATCTAGAAATTTAATTTATTTTTAAATTTGCTGACATCATGAGGGAAGGGATCAAAGATTGTCACAGGCAAGTCGTTCCAGTCTCTAATAGTTCGATTCGCGAATGAATATTTCCCAACGTCCGTTTTCTGAATTCTTGTCTGAATTTTGTGCATGTGATCCGCTCTGCCGAAATATGTAGGTTTCCCTAATCGACTTTGAATTTCTTTCCACGGTCGAAAGCCTGTGTACGCTTTATACATAGCATAGAGACGCGATTTCATTCTCCTTGTTTCGAGTGACTCCCATACTTTATTCCTGGTACCCCTGAAAGCAAATTTTGAAGCTCTACGCTGAACCTTTTCTAGATTTCTTTGCTGCAAAAGTCTGTATGGGTCCCAACATATCGCGCCATATTCTAATATGGGTCGCACTAATGACATATATGCCAGTTCTTTGGCACTCACTGAACTCTTTTTGAGAATCCGCATAATAAAATGCAAAGATCTCCATGCTTTCCCTACAACGAAATTTACTTGATTTTCCCATGTCAATTTACTGTCTAGCTGAACTCCTAAATATTTGCAAGACGTGACTCGAGGTATAACATTATTCAATTTATATGCGGTTTCATTGTAACTTCGACCCCTACCAAACGTGGTGGATTTGCTCTTTGAACTATTTATTTCCATGCCGTTTGTATCCGCCCAGATATGTAATTTGTCCAAGTCTCGCTGCAAAATATTCTCGTCCTCCTCCAAGTTAACAATTCTATAAATTACGCAGTCATCTGCAAAGAGTCGTACATTAGATACTAAACTTGTCGGTAAATCATTAACGAAGGCAAGAAACATGAGTGGGCCGATGACACTCCCTTGTGGAATTCCTGACGTGACGTTTCGCGAAGTTGATAAGTAATTTCCGATTCGGACCTTTTGTGTCCTGTCACAAAGTAGTTCGTTTATCCACGCTACCACTCTAGTGTCTAGACCCGAATCTATTAATTTCTTTACAAGACGATCGTGTGGAACAACATCAAAAGCTTTGGCAAAATCAATTACAATCGCGTCGACCCTACCACCTTCATCAACTACGTCGGCTAGGTCCTGTAAAAGTGAGACTAGCTGACTTTCGCACGAAAAACCATTCCTGAAACCGTGTTGACCCTGATAAAGCCATTGCTTGTCCTCCCATTCTTTCCTGATATAGCTAGAAATTAGATGTTCCATAAGCTTGCATACGACTGATGTAAGACTTACCGGTCTATAGTTACTAAGTAATGTCTTGTCGCCACTTTTAAAAATAGGTACGACGAGAGCCAGCTTCCAATCTTCCGGTACGCAAGCGTTGTTTATCGATACATGAAATAACCTAATTAAATATGGTATAATAGCCTCTCCACCTAATTTAATGACGTCCGTGGAAATAGAATCCGGGCCTTGTGATTTCCCTCTCTTCATTAATTTTATTCTTTTCCGCAAAGTATTTACATTAATATGAAAAAGACTTCTATCTGACAGTGATGGTATCTGAATACAATTTGACTTTTGCTTGAAAACGGAGCTAAAATACGCGTTAAAAGCATTAGCTTTTCACAATCGTCCGATATTGGCGAATTATTAACCCGAACAACTGGAATCTCATCTTTATTTCCCTTCCTTCTACGAACGTATTTAAAAAATGCCGACCAATTTTTACTGCCCTCCGCATCAAGAATATGAGTTAAATGATGTTCCTCTGCGATTTTCTTTTCCTTCCTCAAAGCTTTTGAATAATTTCGAAATAATGTCATATGGTTTTCACTACAGTGTCTGTTGCTAAACGCTTCTCTGGTTTTTCTTTTCAACCGTCTGATTTTCGCATTATAATATTCCGGATCGCATTTTGCTTTTAACAATTTACTTGGTACAAATGCCTGCTCGGCATTTACTAGAATATTTTTAAACGCTTCCCATATTTCTTCCATTCCTCCTCCTATACTAAGGAATTCGCCATACCGTTCTCTTAAGTAATTTTGAAACTCTGCTACATTCGCTTTCTTGTATTCCCTCACTAGAATACCTGTCGCAATATTTTTCCTTGAAATACTTAACTGTAAATCAACTAAAACGGCTTTATGATCACTTATGCCTTCTAAAACGTCACACGACAAAAATAAGTCCTTCGGTCTAATTAGGCAAATGTCCAGAATCGCGTCCTGTCGGGTGGGCCGGTCTACTACCTGTGCTAATCCGCTGTCCCAGACAAGTCTGTTGACTAGTTGTTGTACTTTCCCTTCGCAAACAATCCCTTTCCAATTTGCGTCTGGGAGATTTAGGTCTCCAGCAATGACTACATGACGGCTATTTATATTTTTTGTTCTTTTGTAGAGCGCGCCTAATATTTCATAACTATTGCCCGGCGGACGATAGCAAGCAATTATTTCTAAGATACTTCCCGAACAAAAAATTTCTACACCCATCATTTCAAATTCTTTATCAACCCAATTTGATTTGATATTAAAAGTGTTTTTTACGCAAATAAAAACACCACCGCCTCTGGTTTCGCGATCTCTCCTAAACGTAAGGTAGTCTGAACGAAAAATTTCCGGGTTTGCTACCGCGTCCGAAAGCCAAGATTCAGTTCCTATCACGATATCAGGATCACATGCTTCAATTAAATTCCACAGTTCGGTTTCCTTATTCATGATACTACGACAGTTCCAACGGTATATTTAATTGATTGACCCAAACAAAACATATTAGACATGTTACTGGCTAATAGGACTTTAAACATATATATTTGGTCTTGAAGACTATTTACACAGCTCTCATGTTCAAATTGGTAAAAATGGTAATGTTTGTATGTTTTGGGTCCACCCATTTCAACTGTTTTCTTCAACATGTGCAGGATATTTGTGCTGTGATATGTAACTAAGCAATGATAATTTACATATTAAGACTAATTTGTGTTGGTTTGTATATCAATTGCATCCATTTTTTTCTATAAAAATAGGCAAAAAATATTTTATTTAGAAATATTGTTATCTAAACAAACAGAAAATCTGAGAGACCTTGGTTTCTATTATTCACATTTCATGCTCAAAAATATCTAGCACTTGCAATCAAATAATGAAACAAAATTGTTTTGTTAAGTCGCTCGGTACATTGTCAATTTATTTTGTACACATAATGTAATGTTGGTGGATCAGTATTGTTCTCATGTTTCAATGGTGCGATGAAATGATTTACGTAAACAAATAGGTTTTATTCTACATGCAGTTTAAAAGTATATATTTCTGTCTTCTTCGAAATAATTATACTGGCAATTACGTTTCAGCGTAGATTTTTCCTTTACTCTTTTGATAATTCGTCAATTACGTTTTGACATCTACATTTATATTCCATATCTATCTTCTAGCGTCGCCGTACTGTAACCGCTTGTCGTCGGCTACATTTATGTCCAACAAAAAGTAGAAGCGATAATACCCGACATCATGCCCTACACGTAGTTTCTATAGTGGCGAAGAGATGGCGTCAGCCAGAAAAAGATTTCTGAACGCACTCAGACTATAGCCAAGCAGAAACTTTTGTGGAAATACGGACGCGACATGAACTTGTGTCGGAAGAGCTCGTTTTTTTTCTTGTTCGAGTCGCCGAGGTGAACGGAAGGCTACAGGTACACCACACAGTCGACGAGGGACACGCGGAAGATACCGGAATGTAAAAGCTTTAATAAAAGGTAAATGCCTGAACATTTTTCATGGAATTACTTACTGTGAAATGTCACGAGATTACATGAAATTTAAAATGAATATTAAACAAGAATGCAACGAATGAAAGAACGACAGTGGTAATAGATCGAAATGAATTTGTAAAACCACGTTGCTGCATTCTCGTTGCTAGAAAATGGAGGATTATTGTAACATAGGACATGTTTTTTTCTTTGTTACAGCTTTTATTTTATTTTATCTTATCTTATTTTATTTTATTTTATTTTTGGAATTTCGTTTTGGAAATCCTATTATAGAATTTTGAGAATTCTTAGAAGTATGGTTTATCCAACAACTAGCTTGACTTTTGCTATTACGAAGTCATAACTTGGAGTTTCGGACTCGCATTCTGATGCGACCATCGCCTCTGTGAAAGCTGTGGTAAAACTTCGCTGAACAACGAGGAGACGGCGATCGGAAATATTCCGATTTCGACGCGACAGGCAGCGCACGGACCGTTGCAGAAGAATGAAGACCTTGAGACGTGAGCATCGCCCGGCAGCCGACTACACAGCGCGGGACCAGCTTGGGGAATTCGCCGGTCGTGAGTCACATAAAAACAGAGAGAACATTCATTAAATTTCAGTCTGGAAAACTTCTAAGATAGAATTATAATTGTACTAGCTAAAACGTTGCAATGTGAGCTTCCCTCAATAACACGTTGATCGGGCAAGTTTCATTGAACATTGGTCTTGCTAGCCAGTAAATTCATTTCTTTTCTACAGTCGTAAGAGGAATCAGATCAGAATAATCCTTGTGTTTAATGATAAAAGTTGTTCTTGTACATAATCATTTATCTAGATTCATATGTAATTGATTTAACGCTGTTTCAAACCATTTAAGAGAAATTGCCTGTGTGAAATTTTGAACAGGAGTGAAAGCCGTTCAATTATTTCTTTCAAAGTATTATTTTATGGACAGTCAAAAGACGTTATAAAACAAAATTTCGTACTGAAAGGCTACGTAGAAGCCGAATGTCAAATGTGAATATTAAGTGTAACATTATTAATGATTTAAAAGGTATTAGAGAATTTTGAGTATTGTTTGTATGTATTTTTTTTTTTTTGCAGGATGAGTATTTGAACTGTGATTTGTGTGTCTCATAAGTGATATTTTTGTGAAGGGTACATATGTATTTGTTGCTTGTTTCTTCTAAACGGGGATCAAAGTTATTATCGCTTTAGTGAAAACTGCAGTTTAGGTAGGGAACTAGCTACCATAGTTTAACAAAAAAGTGAGAACATAGGAGGATATGTGCACTCCATTGTACAAAGAATTTCATTCGTTAGAATACATGTTATCTGTTATTTAAAACTACAAAATTGTGTTTGCTTGTTATTTGATCATTAGTTTAGCAAAGACGAACCCACCACCGATAGGGAATTTTATCCATTAATTGAGGAATTCCCAGGTTTGCGTGACGGTGTAACCACACGTCACGAAATAAGTAAATGATAGATTTACTTTGGTAATTCGGCGTACTACCAATCAGGAGGTAGGTACGTGACGGTTACAGTACGAAACCTTTGACATGTTAAACTCTGCTTAAAACAGCAAGTCCCTTCAAGGTCAGGAGTTGACAGATTAATTTCAAATCATTCTTTATGTATAAAATAGAAGAAAAAATATAAAAAAGAGTAAGTTTTACGAGGTGGCCATTTATTGACAGTTTTGGAATAATATGGAAAACTCCACTAAAATAATAGACGTGACTCTACAAGTAGTTTATTTTGTAGTTTAGATTTGTCTATTTTTTTTAGTTACAATGTGAAGAATGTTTAGGAGCTGGAACGTAAATAAGAAAAATGTATTTTTTGTGGAAAAGTGAGCGAGGTATCCCGGAAATTTCCAAGTAGGGGTCAAGAGAAGACAGGGATATCGGGGCGTGGTGGAACAGAGCTTGGCAGGAAAGAGCAGGGCAGAGAAGGGATACAATGGAAGAGATACCGTTAGGTTCCGCCGCAGGACATGAAAAGATGGAATTCCTCTTCAATATCTACTAATTTATTGTAATAA
>BLKR01010142.1:0-67882 GCA_011170035.1 Teleogryllus occipitalis
AAACCCACGGGGGAGCGCACACCATTAGTTTTTAATGGTGGCAGCGGTTAAAGAAAACCCACGGGGGAGCGCACACCATTAGTTTTAATGGTGGCAGCGGTTAAAGAAAACCCACGGGGGTATGTGCGCCATTTTAATAGTAATGGTAGCAGCAGCTTAACGGAACATGCACCAAAGTCTATGGGGCAGTTCACAAGATACGGGCACCACAGTTCAATAGTGGTAACAGTTTCGGCCTAGTGCAACGAACTGGTTCCGGCAGTGCACGAGAGTGCGTAGCTGGCGTGGGTGGGTGAAATCAACGGGAATTGTGCATCCTAGGAAGTCCGAGAACGTAGGGGGCTGTAAGACTGTGCGAGCTACACGAGGTAGTTTTTAATTGAATCGCAAGTCAAACTTGGGGGGCGGAAGGCGCCGACGTCAAGAAGAAGGCATCCCTCTGACAGGAAGGACGAATACCAGGCCAGCCGACCGGAAGGAGTACACGAGGATCACCACTCACGTAAGTGTAGCCATCTGCAATTCGAGAACAGTTCAGGCATCATGGCGTATCTTGCGCAGTTTAGTAAGGAGTGCCTAACGCACGTTGCTAGAGAGCTAGGGGAAACGGCAAACGACGATGACAGAATAGTAAAGTTGCGAAACATTATAGTAAATAGCAGCCAATACGAGGAAGAATTCGTTAAGGCTTTATGTCAGACTACGAAAGAACGAGAGCGTGAAAAGCTAGAATTCGAGCGAGAACGAGAACGTGAACAGTTAAAGTTAGAACGAGAGCGAGAAAGACTAGATCGCGAGTTCGAGTTAGAGAAACTCCGGATAGCGAATCAGACGCCGACAGGAAGCGTAAGTTCAGGGAACGAGGCGAAAACGCAAACACATGTACGGTTGAATCACGTTATGGACCGATTCAAAGGCGATAGCGATGACATCACTACATACTTAAGCGTGTTCGAGAGCCAAGCGGAGTTGTTAGGAGTGCCGGAGGAAGATTGGGTTGCCAATCTTATGGGGCTACTTCCTCATCAAATCAATTCATGGCTTACGTTAGAAGACGGGAAAACAATGACCGAATATGCCGACATTAAATCTAAATTGTTAGAAATGTATAAATTTAATGCAGAAAAGTTTCGGCAGTTATTCGTGAGGCACATGAAGTCCACAAACACCACGTGGAATGTGTATGCCCGCGAATTACATAATTATTGTAAGGAATGGGTTGCGGGGCTTAGCATATCAACTTTCGAGGGATTGCTCAACTTAATCGTGACGGATCAAATGAAACGGCGAGTTCCAGCTGAAATAAAGGAACACTTCATTGACGAGTGGGGAAACTTCGCAATTCCACTTGAATTCGCGAAGAAATTAGATAATTACGAGAACAATAGGTCGGGATGGAAACGTAGTTTCTCAAAACCGTTCCAGAGAAGGGACGGAGGGCCTGAAGTTCAAGCCAGCGCGGAAAAACCGAAGCAGGTATCGGGCGCCGGGAAACCTTTGCACAAAAGCCGTGACGTCAGGGAAGATTTTGAAAAACCCAGCGTGAGGAAATGCTTTAGCTGCGGGTCACCCCAGCATATCGCGCGGGACTGCCCGACAAAGCGCGGCGCGGAGAAAGGCGAAAAGGTTGGCCACATGGCGGAAGAGACAGCGGCGGAGCTGTTCCAACCATTTACGTCCCACGCCCTCATAAATGAGAAGCCCGGTATTATTCTGCGTGATAATGGAGCGTCGTTTGATGTTGTAAACGAACGGTTTATAGAAGATTCTGATTTAACAGGGGAAAGTGTATGGGTGTTTCAACCCTTAGATTCGAAACCTAGGAATCTACCAGTAGCACAGATCCGACTGCAAGGGCCTTTCGGGAAGGTAACAACCAGAGCTGCAGTAGTGAATCGCGACTGTGATTTCGGTTACTATCTGCTTAGCAATCGTACGGCGCAATTACTCGAGGAAATTCGAGGTGGTTTCATTGAGCCGCAGATTGTGAGCGCAGGTGTAACGCGGTCGAAGGCAGCGGCGACGGGCACTGCCGAGCCGGAGATGAGGGCGGCAGAGACGGGGTCGAGCGCCGGATTAGCTCAAAATAGCGACGCGAAGGGAAAGCAGGTAGCCGACTCACCGGTAACGGGAGACGCGGAGGCAGATGTCATCGGAGGCGACGAGGAAGCCGCCGACGCCGACAATGTAAATTCTATGCAGATAGAGGCTCCTGTGGTAGAATTAATTCAGATCTCGACAGAGGAATTTATTAACGAACAAAGTAAGGACAGTACGCTCGCGGAAATCTATAAAAAATGCGAGAATGAAGTTCCCGAGACGGGAAAAGAATCGTACTTCCTACGTAATCGATTATTGCTGCGCACTCGATTTAGTAAAAAAGGCGAGCGGTACGACATGATTGTTGTTCCCGCTGTGTTTCGAGGCACGGTACTTAAAGTGTGTCACGAGACCGCGAATGCGCACTTAGGTACAACCAAAAGTAAGGATAGCTTAGCGAAGTATTTTTACTGGCCAAGATGTTTCCAGGAAATGGAAACGTACGTCAGGTCATGTGACGTATGCCAGAAGGTAGGCAGATCGGGAGACAGAAAGAAAGCACCGTTAGTGATGGTACCACCTGTAGGGGAAATATTTTCACGAATAAATATCGATGCATGCGGACCGTTTCAGGAAAGCGAGTCGGGTAAGAAATTCATTCTTACTGCGATGCGCATGGCATCTAGATATCCTGAGGCGATTCCCATAACGGATTTACGATCGGCGACTGTAATCAACGCACTCTTAGAGCTATTTAGCCGAATAGGTTTCCCGAAGGAACTTCAGACAGATCAGGGCACCTGTTTCACGAGCGTTCTGACCGCGGAATTCGCGCAGAAGTTCGGAATTCGTTTGATTAGGAGTTCTCCTTATCACCCACAATCTAATGCGGTGGAAAGAATGCACCGAACAATGAACCGCTTATTGAAGGTTCTGTGCCTAGAAGCGGGTACGGAATGGGAGCTTCAATTACCTGCAATATTATTTGCCTTGCGCACTACCGTGCACGAAAGTTTAGGTTTTACTCCAGCAGAGTTAGTGTATGGGAATAATTTGCGTACTCCCATCACATTGTTATACGAGCACATTGCCGGAAGTGAGGAGAAGGAGCCCAGTTCAGTGGTAGAGTACGTATTCCGTCTCGTGAATAGACTTCGGAAATCGCGTGAACTAGCTCACACCAAACTTCTGAACGAGCAAGAACGTAGGAAGGTCTGGTACGACCGCAGAGCAGTAAACCGCACGTTTTGTGCTGGCGACAAGGTGCTGGTCTTAGCGCCAAATCGTACCCGAAAACTGGCGGTACAGTGGGTAGGGCCTGGCGAGATCAAGGAAAAAGTCTCTGACACAAACTACGTGGTATTATTGCCTGGGAAAAAGGACGGACGGGTGTATCACGTGAATATGCTGAAGCAGTACCATCAGCGGACTGAGTACATCAGCTATGTGACAACACCGATCCAAGGCTGCGAACAGGTAGAGGATGAGATTGACAGATATGCCGTTCATCTCGAAGCGAGCGACTTCAATCTCCAGGAAATGCTCGAAGGTACGAAAATTCCGCCTGAGTTCAGAGAGAAACTCGAGCAATTAATCATGAAGTATCATGATATCTTTTCCGAAAAACCAGGACTGACCGATGCGCTTACAATGGACATAGAGCTCACAGATGAGTCAACGCCCGTGCGTAGTGCACCTTATCGTACTTCGCCTAGACAATCTGCTATTTTACGGGATGAAATTAGCAAAATGCTACGCGACGGCATTATTGAAGTAGGTGATAGCGAGTATACGTCACCGATGATATTAGTCGAAGCACCGGGTCGGAAGCCTCGCCCGTGTATCGATTATAGGCGGTTAAACAAATTAATCAAGACAGAGTACTTTCCATTACCGAACATGGAAGAGCGAATCGAGACGGTGGCGGCAGCCAAAATAATCACCACTCTAGATTTAGCGAAATGCTATTGGCAAATCAGTTTAACGCCAAGAGCGCAAAGGCTGGCTGCATTTGTAACTAACTTTGGTACATATCGCCCACTGCGATTGCCTTTTGGCCTTAAGAACGCGCCATACCAATGCAGTAGAATGATGGCCGCTCTGTTAGCGCCGTGCAGCGAATATGCGGTACCGTACATAGACGACATAGCCATATTCAGTAACTCGTGGCAAGAGCATTTACAACACATGCAAAATGTGTTCTCGATTCTGAAACAGGCAAAACTGCATGTAAAGCCGAGTAAATGCATGTTTGGTAGAGAGTCAGTAAAATACTTAGGCTACGTAGTAGGAAGCGGGGAAATGCGCCCTGTAGAAGCTAAAGTGCATGCAATTCGGGAGTTTCCAAGACCGCACACGAAAAAACAAGTCAGATGTTTTCTCGGTATGAGCGGGTACTACCGGAAATTCATTCCCAGATTTGGCGAAATGTCAGCTCCGTTATCAGATTTGTTAAGGGGGAAGGAACGCCAGGGGACAGTAAATTGGAATCCTGAATGTGAAAGTGCATTTAATAAGTTGCGTGAAGCTTTATGTTGCGAACCTGTATTAAGAGCACCTGACTTCACGAAACAATTTCAAATACAATGTGATGCAAGTCAAAGAGGAATAGGCGTAGTTTTAGCTCAGACAGACGAGAACGGCGATGAAAAACCCGTTCTATACTTAAGTAGGAAATTGACGGATGTGGAGAAAAATTTCAGTACGGTGGAAGCCGAGTGTACAGCAATTATTTGGGGATTGCAAAAATTGCGGTATTATCTTGACGGGCAGGTGAAAATTAAGATCGAAACAGATCATAACCCATTAGTGTGGTTGCGAAATTGTTCCGGGAACAACCCTAGATTATTGAGATGGTCGTTAATGCTGCAACATTATGACATCGAAATTTGCCACAAAAAAGGGAAAGATAATGGGAATGCCGACGCTTTAAGTCGCATGTTTTCATGAACCTGAACTGATCTCGTTAGGTAAATGGTTGCACTTCAGTGGCTCCTATTTGTATTGTATAGCATCACGTAAAGTTTTCACTATGTAAACTGGAAACTATCTTGTCTAAATGTAATCGTGTAAATAGTATTTTTGAAAAACAGTATTTGATGAATTGTAAAAAATTGTTTCACAGATGCACTGAAAATGTGTATTTAAAATTGTATAGAATCACATCAAGAAACAGCAAGAGTACTATCAAAAAGTTGTATATAAGAGTATATTGATTGTTCAAAAATTAGAGTATCAGTGAATATGTGTATTTAAAATTGTATAGAATCACATCAAGAAACAGCAAGAGTACTATCAAAAAGTTGTATATAAGAGTATATTGATTGTTCAAAAATTAGAGTATCAGTGAATATGTGTATTTAAAATTGTATAGAATCACATCAAGAAACCGTAAGATTACTATGAAAAAGTTGTATATAAGAGTATATTAATTGGACAATTGGAGTAATTTATGACTATACATTAGAGAACAGAGGTAGAGTACGAGTAACGGACAGAGTCCAGAGCGTAAAAACTATTATAAGTTGTTAAAATATCAAATTTATGAAGTCAGAAAAAATGTTGTAAATAGTAATGTTATATGGTGTAAAAAGGGTTAAATTAGATACTACCATGAGTACATGTGAAGCAGCGAAATTGTGAAATTGTAACTGTCATTAATTGCTTCATTATAAATTTTTTCCTGTGGTTTCTACCTGCGGAAAAAATTCTCCCCGGGGATAGAGGAGTCTGTAGCGTCATGGACTTCACTCTCTGCTCCGGAGAGACAAGTCGCAAGGTATGGGGATGAGGGAGCCAAAAATAGGCTTCCAAACAAAGGCCAACCCTTCAGGGAAAGTCCAAAAGGGGAGAGGGCTTGTAGGTGCCGGGTGCAACTTGCAACGGCGGAAGCAGACGCCTCAAGACGAGTGCGTGGGGGGAATGATGACGCGGAAGTCATGTGACTCGAGGATATAAAAGGACTGTGGCAGAAGCCCTGGGTTGGGTAACGTTTCTGGTTTCCTCGCGGCTAAACACCGCAAAACTTGTCCGGCCAAGTCTGGCGCGGAAGTGCTGCAGGCACGTGTGGGTGTTCGAGTCTCGAACACTGTGAAGTATGCTCGATACTTCGGGGCAGAGTGTCTGCCGAGGCACACCAGGTGCCAAGTTGCAAATCGGCCGAGTTGGCTGAACGCATGCGCGGCCGCAAGGCGCGTGTTCGGAGAAGGGGGCTGCGGCAGGTAGCCGACAAACACCTTAGAGTGAGGTCTGTAAACAGTGTACATAAATTAATGTAAATAAATTGTATATACCTCACTCATGTCTGTTTCCTTGTGGAGTAGATCCCTACCCACGACGTTACATTGGATTGGATACTTTTTGGATTCTAACTTGTCGAAAAGAAAAATGATATCTATTTCACTAATGATATTTAATGCATTAACATTTGCATTACATATTTCTACAAGACTAAATATGCCTTGTTGCAAGTAATTAACTTGAAGTTCTGGGTCAATGATCTCCACGTCGATCACGTTTTTCTAGTTTACCTTGACCCTTTGAGTGAATGCTGAGATGGCATCTTGTTTTGCTTCTGGTTACAACTCTAGTTTCTGCACGCGCACGCTTGGTTGAACTCTCCTTTTGCTAATTGTGGAAGGAGCAGAGCCAGGGGCGTTGGTTGCTATTTGTTTGCAGTTCTGCAAATTCAAACCTGTAGTTCGTTCACCGATGCAAATATGTTTCATATTACTTGGAAGTGAAAATGTATAGTTTTCAAATGTTTCTAAATTCGCATCGTTGGTACTTCCATTCATCATTCTACTATTATAGTATAAAAGGATGAGGTGTGGGTTCTGAAGCTGAAGAAAACCTACGCACATTATACTTCTCCCCGTTCATCACATGGATTTTAATGTTTCGCTCCGAAAGTAAAATAATAAATGAAGAAATATAAATAAATAAATTAAAAAAGTATTTATTTTTGTTATACATGTTATAAAACACTTTTCCGGGTTCGACTGATAATATATTACGTAACAATTACAAATAATACGAGAAAATATGCGCTGTTGTAGCATCAATAGTTTCATACTATATGACAGTGTGCCTAGCAACGTGCATAGTGCAACACCTTTCATTGTACAATAGTGCGCATAAAAATCTTGTCTCTAGTGATAGCTTGCTTTAACGGGTGCGAGTGGAGGGTGAGTACTCAACGGAAAGAAGGTTACTGATGGCCTGAGGCAAGCAACTGCCGAAATGACATACGATTTCGAACGGGGGCGCTTGGAACAAAAGCATGTCGACTCCCACGGAGGCCGGTCGGCCGCGCCGAAACGCCCACCGTTATCCAGCGTAGATCTGGAGTACTGATTGAAGGAAACAGCGGAATGAATTTTGACGGAGTCGTTTCGCAACGATTTGCGAGCGGTGCTCCTACGGCCAACAAGAGTATTTGATCGAGTCATCGTGTCACTATTGTTGTGTCAGCAATTTGTACAATTAATGGAAGAACGATCGTGTCGAATGTCAATTTGTGGGATGGACAACTTAAGTGAAGTTTTGTGAATGAACTAATTCTCTATAATCAATTGGTTGTGTAATACTTTGAGTGGATGTGAATGGAGGAAAAGCTGATTACAAATAAAAATCATAGATTAGAGGACTATCTTGTGATCATATTCATAAGTCTACGTTAACAATCAATTATGAAGGTATATGAAAAACAAGTTATTCAACATTTCTACGTTTAAGCTGTTGAACACGAATCTTCCATCTTACAGAGAACGGATATGCACAATAAATTGAAAAGCTTCTGTGAAACTTTATTTGGCTATCGATATTTGTACAATGGAAAGAACGCCTTTGATTGAAATTACTGTTTGTCTGGAATGACATTGAAGCATACTTTAACATAAAACACGTATTTTCGTGTGTTCGGTGTGAATTCTTGTGGAAAAACCACAAAATAATTTACAATAGATGGAGCACTTCTTTAGGACAATGGCATCGTATGCAAGGAATCTAAAGTGATGTATTAAGTGAAAAGGCTAACACATTCGGACAAAGAAAAGTCAATCCAAATAGGATTCAAGGATCAAGAATTCAACGATCAGTTTTTAATATGTGAATAAGCATGTTCGCGTTCATCATAATTTTATAGGTTTAAGGCATTTCACGATTAACAGAACTACTTCCCTTTCATAGGGAAAACTGAGTCCAGAACAGAATTACGCTCTTAGTCGTTCGGGATGCTGTCAATCTCGACTCCGTATCTTGAAGAGAATCAGAAGCCGAATCATGACCGTTTTACTGGCTGTGTTGTGACAATAGAAGCTCATGTTTACACTGCCGGATAATACGGCTAGATAAACTGTCTCGTATCCGGAACGTGTATGGATGTTTTTGAATTCCCTTTACATTTAACTGTCATAAACCGGCTGAGGTGGCTCCAGACATCAACTGACGTCACTGCAGTGCCTCTGTCAGCGAGGTCCTAGGGTTCGAGTCCCCACGGTGACAGGATTTTCGACACTAGCTAGATAGTTGGGTGAGATCTGGCGCCTATCTGTACGTCAGTTTTCTCCAAATACCTTTGCCTCTGTCTTTGCGAATTCTAGCGTCCGCTTGCTCTGAGAGATAGTTTTTGTGATTTCTCCAACTAACACCAGGCGAATAAAGGATCGGTGCCGTAACAAACGGACCACGGGCCGCGCGCGATCTTTCCTTCCTCTTCCTTATCCTTTCCTCTTCCTTAATTACCTACACAATAGTACAACACATGTCGGGAGGTTTGAGTTTGTCCCGGCTGGGGCGGTGTAAGGAAAAGATACCTGCATGGGATAACCCGGCAAGCCGACGTGTAGATTGGCGACGGATCTCAATGTCCAGCAGGGAGAGAACATCACCACCTGTGGTGTTGTGGTCAGACTGCTCGTCCTCCACCTCTAGGTACCGGACATTAAATTCTGTGGATAAATGTGGGAATTGTGATGGACAAAGTGTGCTCGCTAGTTTTCTCGATCGTTTGATCGCATGATCATTTCTTGTTTCCGGGCGCGTCAACTATTATGATCATTAGTTCTGTAAGTGCAATGCATGTTATATCTAGGTAGGTGGTTCTGTTCCTTTCGCCTCGAGAACGTGAGATCCGGCGCGTACCTGTACGTCAGTTTTCTCCAAATACCTTTGCCAGCAGGGCACCGCCCCACCCGGGACAAACTTCAAACTCCCGACTGATCTCCCGACATGACTGATAGTGAAGTCTAAGTATGTGTAAGTGTGTGTACGGGGAGAGGCACGGACAAGGGTGAGGAAGGAAAGGCCCGCGGTCCGCGCACGTTTGTAACGGTTCGGCTCCAGCATTCGCCAAGTATTGATAAGTGAAAGCACAGAAAGCTACCGTTCAGAATAGTCGGCCACTAGAATTCTCCAGGAAGCGCTGCGGTTGAATTCTTCCGTTTTTTCATCCTCTCATTTAACCATTACTCCGCCATCACGTTACCAACATCACTATCACCCACCTACAGAAACCATTTTTCCGCATGTCAGAACAGGCTAGATACTGAGGATCACGACAAAGATTCAGGTACTATCGCAAGCATGTGTGACAGTGTGAGCCACTTCAGAGCAGAGAGCCTCCACACAGCAGGAAGCAATAGTGAGGGGGGAATTTTGTAGGGAGGGTTGTGTCACATGCTGTCCATTCTTAAGCTTGCCACCTCGAGGTGAGCCTTGTGGTACTCACCGTCCGGCTGCAGCTCGATGCCGTCCTTACTCCAGGAGACGACGGGGCGCGGCCGGCCCGTCACTTGGCAGGTGAGGCGCACGGGGTAGGTCATTTGCACGCGGCGGTCGCGCAGCCGCATCGTGAACTGCGGCGGGGCCTCGTCCGTGTCGCTCGCAGAGTCGTCTTCCTGCGCGCCCCTGCACACACACACACACACGAGCGCACCGTCTCGTCACTTCATGGCGTTCCTTGGCATGTTTCTCTTACAATGGCATCATAGTATTAATATATAGTGTAATGTCTGCACATTATATTGACAATTGGAGAGCTTATTTTTAAAATGACGCATCTTGATGAAACAATTTTTCAGGAAAAGGAAATATTCCCTTTCAGCCACGGTTTTCAGATACCGTTTAACATAAATGAAACGCCATTTTTGAACACCATATTTAGCACCATGATGGAGAAGCATCTTAAAAATATATTGATACAATCAACTAGAAAACAAACGGTAATGAAGAATTTGGAAATAAGCTCTTCGAAAATTAATTAATGACCAAATATTACGACAGTACATACCGGAAATATTTAATAAAAATACTCTCGAAATGTTGTGTTCACCTACTATCTTTACGTTCTGTCTCAATAGTTTAGGACCTTTGTCATAAAAAACCATTAAACATCGGTTTTTACCTTCTCATGGCTCTTTATCGACAATGCATTGAATTATTTTTTCCTATTGTCCACTATCCAATCTCTAAGTGTTCATTTATTGTCGATGAGGTGTCATGAGGAGGTTAAAATTAATTTTACTGTTTTTACTGATGACAGCTCTAAATTATTGAGCAAAATGATTGAAAAGATATAAGGTTAATATTATAAATTATTAAAAATAAAAACAAATGTAATTTTTATCGCGATTTACTGGCGTGTTCTACCGTTAGACTGAATGCAAGACGATCCATGAATTGGACAACTTGTGTCAATAATTTGACAAGAGAAAGACAAATGTGTCGTAATGATCTAATAAATATTTTATTACACAACTATACAGGTTTAATCACAGATAAATTAGACACATCAGTAATCAAAATGGCAACATATTAAAGGTTGTTTTTCCTGATCTGTTCACCCCAAGCATAAAGTGTAGGGTGTTTCCGGAGATGAAATACAGATATCTCATAACTCCCGGAGCGTCACGTTATAGCTTCAATCCCTTCAATTAATGGGACGCTAATTATTCAGAGGGACAGCCTAATGAATTGCGTTTGAAATAAAGTAACACAGTGCAGCGGCGTCTCGAGGCGTGGGCTAAGCGAGTTGTGGCGTCGGCGCTCTCGTACGACTGGAAACGGGCGTCCGCTCCGCCGCGGCGATGTCCTCGTAAGTAATCTCTGCATATCTTTCCTTCAATATTTCAATATCCCTTTTTAACACGTTTTACTCGGGGAAATTGACTAATAAAGATGGTGCTTAAGATAACGAACCCAAACAAGTTCTGGAGGCGAGGGAAGGGGGCGTGCCTACGGGAGGCGGGGCTGCGCGGGGGCAAGGGGAGGGTGAGAAGGCGCAGGCAGCCGCGTCGGGGTCCCACTGGGATGCTGCACCGCAAACGAGCACCGCAAGGTCGAATCCAGATGGATGTCTCCACGTGACTGCGGCTGCCTGCTGCCCTGCGGAGGGGCTCCTAAATAGGGATCATGAGTACTGGCTCCATACCACACGCCATCCGCAACAACCGCGCCTCAACGCCAACACGAATAAAAAAACGAAACCCTTTTAACGCTTTCTTAAACATATTCTCGAACAATTGTCAACAGTAGGTGCAGATTGTAGCTTCCTACCACTTCCTGTAGTTCTGTTTTTTTTTAGATTAGGAAATAAGAACAGATGTAAGCCATTCAATATATATGAAAAAGCGAATGTAAACTGGACTATTTCCAAAGGAATAATAAATATGTATGTAAAATAAAATTGGCTCTAGAGGCAAGAACATGGGACCATGTACAACCAAAAATGTACAGAATTCAATTCTTTTTAAACAATTACATACACATGCTTTAAAATTATATACTTATTACGTGTGGATTTATATATTTTCAACAATTAACGTATTTTTAAATTTCAATATTTTAAACAGTAGACCGAATTTAAATTGAAACTATTAGAATTTATAGGAGTAAATAGTAGTTCCAGAACTATTGATAAAAATGTGTTACTTTCAAATTGTTTCCAAAATAAAATATGAGAATTGAAAATAATGTAAATTTCGATATGTGTTAATATATTCAATTTAAATAACGTGTTTCCTTGAATTTTTAAAACTATCACTCAATGACACCTTTGTTTGAAGCCTCCCTTAAGACAATACTTCAATCCATATTTTGTCGGTGATATAGACAAATGACACAAGTGAAAACCGTAATTTTTGGTTAAGTAATATAAATTTTCTTAGAAAATACAATTTTTATTACTAAAATGTCTTAAATGTAGTTCACAAGACAGTGGGCGTCTGCAGTAAAATACAGTAAACCCTCATTAACATGAATTCTAAGAGACCGTAATAATCGGAGTTTGTGTTATAAAAATTCGTGTTATCGGAGTATAATAAATGTCCGTAATACCCTATATATTGCCGGGTCCGAAGTTTTGTTCGTTTTAAGGCCAAATTCGTGTTAGGTGAGTTCGTGCTAAAGAGGCTTTACTCTATTGCTGTAGATCTGAAAATAAACGGCCCCGCACAGTTTAAATTCGTTTAGCAAAATGAGAGTTCTTTAGATGTCACTTTTTTTGTACTGAATATGTGTAAAGAATCTTCGAAGGATACGATGATTTGCCACTACCTTCATCGACGCATATCTTTAGAAACTTGTGGGTCGCGTCGATATCCAATTAAAGATACTTGGTTTCGTGCATCATAGTTACTCTTGTAGGCTCTTTCCCGTCAGAATATTCTTCATTAACTCATATCGAACATAGAGAAGAAAGTTATTCAAAGAATGTATTCTAAGACTGAAAAATCACAAATTTAATACTGACATTGTAACGTACCTCCGATACCACAGGCCGCGGTCTCGCCATGCCTCTTCCTCCTCCTCCTCGATACCACTTGCGCTCATGGCTTCTTGCACTCCTACCGACCACGTTGTTCTAGGTCTTCCTCTTCAGCTTCTTCCTGCGAGCTGATATAGCATTGCCCTTTTTGCTCATTTGTTTTCTCCCATTCGTAAAACATGACCACTGACTGAACTTTTCCTTATTGCTTCATTGCTTACACCGTCTTTGCAGGGAATATTCTACAAGATCTTCTGAGATGATCAGTTTCGACTATATTACGTTTTTCTTCATTCTTTTGCGACCCAATTATCACTTCCATATATTGTTATGGACTTCAAAATTGATTTAAAGAGCATCCGTTGTGTCATCCATTTCAATTTAGTAGACCTAAGTAGGAGGTTTAATCTTGAAATTGTTGCTCTTTAACCGTTCTGTCCTGTATTTGTCTATCATGATTTACAAAGGTCATTATATGATCTGATTAATTATTTGTTTGTTATCACTCTTTGTTCGTAAAAGGCAATATTTCCACACGTTCTAAGAGTTATAACTGCCACGATTTGCTACGCTGCTGATTGAGAAAACGACAAAACCAGAATTCAAAAGAATATACGAAGGCCATGCAATAACTCATCCAACAAGTATGGGAAAATGGCAGATGCACAAATATAAATCATTTGATGCGTAAATGGAAATCATTTGGTACAAACGAAAACTACGTACATTTTTCACAGCAAATACTCCTCAAAATAATACCCACTGATCTTTACCAACGAAAAGGTTTTGAATACCATCGGTTGTGAGTGATTGGTCTGTATATTTTACCCTATCGTGTGACTCTTGTGTCCTCTGCCTTTGTGTCACGTAGAACTGCAATTCTCACACACAACCACTGTTCCATTTAAATCTTTCTTGAGGCACAACCACTCGTATTTTTCATATTTTGTCAACTAGACTCCAAAGAACACATATACGATTCGGTGGCGGCATCTCATACAGTATCAAACAGGCTTTCCAACATGTATACTGAACTAACCACATTTCTGTTAGTTTGGAAGATATAACACAGTTCCTATTACTTATTGAATAACTCTCGCATTGAGGAACGAAACTGAGAGAATCAATGGGGAAACATTATACAAAATTTTACATTATGGAACACCTGAAACCATTCTTTGAATGTAAAAGGAATGCTATAGACTGGGGCAAATCTCATTCAAAAATTAATGATTAACGAAGAGAAATCCCAAAGCTCAAAAAGCTGTGCACAGAGTGCACTTATCCCCGCAGACGTTGTACAGTTTTAACAGTGTTTGATGTTAAATATATACAAAAATAAATAAAATACAGACAAGCTTACACGAAGAAAAAGAAAGGATATATTTCTGTCCCGTCACTCACTTAAGGCAGGATCGGGGTAAAGATCAAAAATCGCAGGGAATTGAGTGAGAAGGGGCGGGCAGAATTGATTGAAATCAACCGAAAATCAATTGAAAACAGGAGTTCTGAGTCTGTAGCCACATTTATAACATAGGGCCCTGGAGGTGATTTTAATACATTTCACCTAGATGCAGAGAGGCGATTGGAGAGTGGTTGGACATGGTCGGGTGCCGGCTCCCTTGCTGCGATGGGGAGCTCCACGGAGCGAGCTGGTCCGAGCAACTAGTAAGGCAGGATAGGATGCTGCGATGCGACAAATACAGATCCCGGATTGCAGATAAGATTGGGAAAAGTGAGACGTTATGAAACAGCATACTAATTATTTTTTGGTCGAATAAGACATGAACGACTCTGCTACGGTGATGTGTTTTAAAATAATCTTTTAATTCTGATATATCTAACAAAATATCGATATGTACCGCGCCTTCTATTAGTAATAAATTCGCTTATAAATGAAATACAACCGTCAATTTTCTAATAATTATAAAATATGTATCTAATATCACGAAATGTACACAAAATTCTCGAAAATGTTAAAGTTAATAACGTTTTTATGCAAAACAGGTAATAAAAAATTGTATATTTTGATCTTCATTGCGATTCAGTCGGTTCTTTCAAACAGGTCCCAGGCTAACAAACGGCAAACGTGCCGTGCATTGAACAATCTATAATTTCACAAAAGGTGAATATTATAATGAATTGCTGGTCACTTCTGAAAGAAGAATGAATTATGTTCAGATCTCTTTATATCAACAAGATGCATGTATGTTTGGGTACTGAATAACGCAATGAGAGTATCAGTACGAACAACGAGAATACCTTCCCTTAAAATACAAGAATGGTAATACTCTGGTCTGAAAAGAAATACAAGAAAAAAATAATTTGCTTCTTTATCTACAGCATGAAACAATACATCTTTTTCCGAACAACATTGAGTTGCAGTTAAAGAACATAATTGTGGAACAACATAGTACTAGTTCTATTCCCAATTTCTTTTTAGATACATGAAACCAATTAATGCTTACAAGAATGAGTGAGCAATGGTAAAAAAGAAAAGGATTTTATAAACTTCATTTTTCGTATTTTAATAATAATTAATAATTTTTAATAGTAATAGCAATATTGTATTTTGATTTGATTTTCCTTCAGATAACTAAACTAACATTCTATTTAACGCATGTAAGCTCTTTAAATTTTAGCGTGAGGAATGACTTGCTCTGATGAGTGTACTCTTTGCTAGCGGAGGGCAAGAACCCTCAAGAGCATTGCGAGGAATGGCAAGGAGAGTTTATTTTCAGGTATCGACAATAATCGCGAGGGCAATGGACAAGTCTTTGCAACGGTACACACGCCCAGTAGCATTGACCAGTTTCATATCTGGGATCTGTATTGTTGCTGCTCGCAACGTATGTCATTCATTTTCACCCGTCAAGTCGCACCTGAAGTCATCCATTACTTCCCACACACCTCGTTACGAATGCAAACCTCTTAAGGTAAGACGCTGAAACATCAGCAGTTCGTCGCCACAGATTCTGACAGTAGGGCTCCTCAGCGACAAATCATAATTCTTTGCTGCCAGTGCTATTCGTTTTGTTTAACTGAGGCACATTAGTTTAAGCCCCGTTGTAAACGTAAAGGTAAAAGATCAATGTGAAACTGACATATACGATACGTTTAAGCGAGTAATTCATATTCATTATTATTTGTTCTTCTTTTGCCATTGCATATCAGAGGGAGATCGTGGTATTCGAAAGACTGAAGAAATTTAATAATGTATCAGTCAGGTCAAAGATAATAAATATCGATACTACTCATAGAGATAAAGACCGGTTTAAAATAACGTAATACGTGATGTACGCAGCTAGCAGAACCGTAGTAATAGTTGCCTTCTACATGTAGCATGAGTAATATTTGACAGGAATATGCATTGGAGATTCTGCATGAATTTCACGCTCTTTATGAAAGTCCAGACAGGGTAGTTTAAGAAGCCAAGTACATTAGCAATTCAGGAGAAAATGTTAATTACAGCTACTTTTCACAAGCTCCATTCATTGACCAAAAAGGCTGACAGTCACGGCTAAAAATTTTGATCACTTTTTCATTTTCTGAATACACACATAATAACATTTGTATTTCTTATTAGACAGCTTTTCTTACGTGCCATGTTTACTTTTTCACATCCGCAGACGACATAACTCCTAAGTTATGCAAATTAGTGAAAGAATATTGAATTTTGGGATATAAACTTTCCTGAAAACAATTTCGAGAATTCAGTTGCCAGTTACATTTCGAATTTAATAAATGTAAGTATTGCATTGTACTATGCATTCGCATGTTTGGTCCATAACACTGACACCCAAACGATGAATGAAATTATTTTAGAGGATTTTACTTGCAGGTCCATTGAAATTATATCACTGTGTTAAATATTAATTCATTACGTGCAATGAAAGTTGAAAGAAGTAAAAACTTTAATAATATGATGCTCACTATCTCCTCAATTCTCACTTTTTTTTTGTAATAGCAGAACTGAAACCTGGTCATTTTGTTAAAGAAAGATCAGTTAAACACAAACTGGAGAAATTTAAGAAATTTCCAGTTTAATTTTTCGAATCCATTAGAAATGGACTAGAAAGTAATGTCGGCATTCTCATTTGTGTTTTTTTCCCTAAATTGCTACTCAAAACGAAATTTAAAAAAACATGTTCGCAAAAAATATATATTCCATGAGGGAAGACAGTAAAATATATAAATAGGTGTATATTTATTATCTGAATACATTTTTCAAGTGTTACATTAATTAATAATTTTTATTTGGAAGATGGTTTACGGTCTGATAAAAGAACACTGAAGCACCGGAACATTCCCTGGCCTGGTCCACTCTGTGCATTGACATTCAGCCTCTTACACAGTCTATGCCTGCCATCTGTTGGACGCATTCTCCAACAGCGTTGGCGATGGTGCCGCGCGCAGCGTCTGTTATCCCAACTACACGATGTGTTTGCGGCGCGAGGTTTGAAATGCCATCCAAAACTACGCCGACAGTAAGGCAACTTTAGAGAATGATTCAACATCAACATTTATCTTGCTAAAGATGTCTGCTAAAGCTACTGAGGAAGAACGCAATACTTTCAGTCAGTATTTCTTTGAACAAATACAAGAATGAAATTAGCAGCAGATACGTTTTCAACAATAGAATTATTATTGTCGTCCCCTTTTTGACAAAGTATAAAAACAATTATAAGTGATTTATGAGTAGTTTCTTTTGCAGTTTATTAGATAGTTGGTTTAGCTTGTCTAGTAAGGATACATTTTAAGATATGCACTAAGCAGATCACGGGCTGGAAAATTCCAGCTACCCATAAAAAATACCGTAGAATTGAGAGAAGCAAATATGCTTAAGAATTTGTAACTTTTGAAGAAATATAGAAGAAGAAGAAGAAGAAGAAGAAGAAGAAGAAGAAGAAAAAGAAGAAACTGGAGAAAGTACTGGAGCAAGAAAGAAAATCCACATCGCGATTTAGCACCGAATGAAAGAGGCCGTTTTTTACTGTTCAGTAATAACTAGTGCTACATGTATAATAAGGAAGCAATTGAAAAGTTTTTAGGAAATTTTTATGTGGGTTCTCCCGTTCCTCGTTTATTTATTTCCACCATTTCTCCATCATAATTCGCTGTCATGTATCACTTATAGACAGCCATTCTATTATATTGTTAGTTGAAGTGCCCCTAAATCCCACTAAATAAATAAACTCATCAATACATAAATAAATAATTAAACAAATAAATATCGAGGGTGCACAAGAAAAGTGACATATCACAAAATTTCACATGCTGTAAGATAACGTTTTCATTCTGAGCGGTGCCTTTTATTTCACGTCCATACAAACGTATTTCTAGAGTCAGGATTGCGTTCCGACTTGCGAAGTGGGACAACTGTTAGCCATTTCCACGAAAGAAATTAGGAAAACAGCCCTCTTTCGCAATGTAACGTTAGATGCCAAGTGTCCGATAATGCGGGCAGAATTCTGAAACATTGAGTGTTGACGGTCAACGCTAAGCACGTCTACTTCCCGTTTCCCCTGATTCCTGAGCCCTGAGTCCTGAGTTCGCCGTTTCTCCTGAGTCATCACCAGGGCTAGAATTTGTATATAAATATACTTTTGTTTGTTTATTAATTATGATCAAACTTTTGCAATGTGTTGGCTTCAAATTACTTCAAAAAGTCTAATTTGTATAGTACATTATCCATGTTTTCCATATTTCCAATGGGGGGCAGTCAAATGAAAACTGAACACCCGTTAATAAGTGATAATGGAATGATTTTAATTAAAAAATAACTGCCAGAAATGTTAAATCATTTATCCAACTCGGAGACGAGACGATCAATTTCAGTTTTGTAGAAAGAGGCCGCTGACGGATCCACAACCTCACTCATTCCGGCACTTCGTCATCCGAATGAGATCGGCATCCACAAAGGTCTTCCTTCAGGTCGTCAAAAATGAAGATCAAAATCCCAAGGGGAAAGATCTGACTTGTACGGAGTATGTTGAATTATTTCTCTGTCACATTTCTTAAGCGTATACCTAGATTGGCAATATGGAGACGGGCATTATCATGCAAAAAGATAATGCCCTCAGTATTTCAGGGCGTTTTGACTTAATGACTTGTCTTAGTTTCTGCGAAGTGTCTTCATAACGCTTCGCATTTATTGTGGCTCCACACTCGCAGAAGTCGACAAGCAGTTCAAGAAGGCAGTCTTTATTACTTTACTGGAACTAGTGTTTTGGATTTGGATTCCTTGGGAGGGGAGAATTGAGGTGTTGCATTGTCTTTGCCGTTTGCTCTCGGGCTCAAAATGGTGGCACCACGTTTCGTGCCCTGTGACGATTCGGGACAGAAACGCATACACTTACTCGTGGTACCGCTGCAGATGAATCAGACGAAGTCATTCTGTAATTTGTTTGTCCAACCGTCAGTTGATGCGGAGTCCGCTGCACGTATTTTTTTTGGAACTACAGCTGATCATCGATAATGGGATGAACGAAGCTGTCGCTAGCCTGAATCCGAATTTCTTCCGTTATGATTCGTCGATTATCCCATACAAGACCATCAGTCACATCAGGAGTAAGGGCTCAATGGGTATGTCCTGGGTGCCAATAGTCTTGCAGTGATGTGCTTCCTTTTCGGAATATTTTATGCCACTCGTACACATTTGTCAGTGATATGCAGTGTTTGCCATACGCAGTCGACATGCGACGACGATTTTCGCGTGTTCCAGCACCTTCAATCTCCAGAAGCCGAACCTCACCTCTCTGCTCTTCTTTGCGTCTTCTAATGCTGAACGAACAAACTTTTCACTACGCTCACATACAGAGAAATAAACAAACAACTGTGTGTACCTCTGAGTTGTCACTATGCATATCTCCTACGCCAAAGATGAGAATATCGATAATTACCAACAGTTGCCAACATTTCCGAGGAATGTGTTTTATGGAGAGTGTGCGGTTTTCATATGACTGCCCCTAATATTTTCACAAAAAAACAAAAAAACTCAGATAAGTTTGCATATTTCAACATTTTATTTGCTGTATGTTACATATCACGATTATTAAAAAATCTCTTTATTCTTAGTAGATTATTTCAATTTTTACGGTAACATTTAGCGATGAATTGTGTTTAGAAGTAGATATGTATTTTACTCTACCATGTATTAAAAGGTTTAAGTTGAACTCCATTACTACTTCTGATATTGAACCCCACTTCAACCATTACGAAGCAGTATTAAGAGATAAAAAGGGCAGTTTCGCATTTGAATATTTAAAACAGAGCCTTGTAACACACTGCTGTATATTAATGGCCAACTATCAGAAGAGGGATAAGAAACTTACTTTTAGCAATACAATAATGTTTATTTTAGTACACGATAAAATACTAGTCTACACCTAATATTAAAACCAAGGTATTTTACTATTCTGTTTATGTGACTTAAAAATTTGATGAATACATTCTTTTTAGCATTCTAATCATTTTATTCAATGGTTAGTCGATACTTTCCTCCATATTTTGAAAATATGTGTCCATATATGTACAAATTTAAGGACATGTAATTACTGATAAATCCTAGCCCCGGTCTTTAGTGCGACCTTCGTAGGGCCGTACTGATGGCTTTTGATCGTGAAGATCGAAAGTTTTGACACCACGGAGCGCTTCATTTTTCTGCGTTGATGAGCATACTCTTATGATTTCAGGAAAACATCATAACATACGACTTCTCATACAAGTATATCGTGTCGCAGCTTTCAGAGCACCGAAAGCAATTTTGAATATTCCCAAACACAAGCTGTCTTGTGAACTATGTTTATGATTTTTTACTAAAAAATATTTCTTAAACATATTTCTTCACTAATCGTTAAAATAATGACATTTCCTTATGCATCGGATATTTGTAGCGATGAATTTTTTAATCATGATCCTTCAACAACAACAACAACAACAACAACAACAACAAAAGGTATCTGAAGTCCCGTGAATGTCGATATTCCGGAGTGAGAGTCTATTCAACTGGAGGTTTTGTTAACAAGAAACTCATTGATACGGAGGCAGATTAATTGTAAGTAGTGTTTCACTGAATAAAATATACCATTTCCTGCAACTGAATTTATTATTTTTACTGTGGTAACTGAAATAGTTCCACAATTGGTTACCGTGGCATGAAATTGTACGAAACTATATTTCGTAACTTCTAATTCTGTTCATTGTGGCCAAAGTATCGTAGTAAAATTCGAAAGAATTTACACATACACAGAATAAATATTACAAACTTTTAGGGCATGTGGACGGTCGATGATGACAACTTTTTGCCGATGAACATGTGGTAGGAAATCTCACAAAATGAAAATACAAATGTGACATTTGCCCCTGATAGTTAGGCAACGTATCTTGCGCTGGTGTTTGGCAGGTACACAAAATCTCTTTGTGTGCGACATAAACTGTACTCGCAGTGGCCAAACACACTTACACGATGAATTGCCTACAAACCAATATCATATCGGTATATGAGATTTCCCACCACATGCTCATTCAAAAAAAGTGATCATCTTCGACCCCCTACACGCCCTAGAATTGGGTAACATTTAATCCGAGACATCTTGCATACGATTTTTTGAATTAGGAAAATATCAACTCTGTGAGCGACTCTCCACCTTCCCCTCTCCCGCATGGGAGGGTGGAGGGGGCGCGCGGCCACTCACCGGCGCAGCTTGGATTTGGCCTTCCAGATCTTGGGGCCGCTGACGACCTACATCTCACAACACGAAAATACAAATGTGACATTTACCCCTGATAATTAGATAACCAAGGGCACATCGGTGTATGCGATTTCGCACCACATGTTCGTTGGAAAAAGGTGATCATCTTCGACTCCCCTACATGCCTTAGAATTGGGTAACATTTAATCCGAGACATCTTGCATACGATTTTTTGAATTAGGAAAATATCAACACTCCCCCGCAGGGGGTGGGGGTGGAGAGGGCGCGCGGCCACTCACCGGCGCAGCTTGGAGTCGGCCTCCCAGATCTTGGGGTCGCTGACGACCTGCAGGCGGGCGAAGGTGGAGGCGCGGCCCTGCTTGTTGGTGGCCTCGCACATGTAGCGGCCCGAGTCGGCGTCGCGCACGTCGGCGATGTCCAGCCGGCAGACGGGGCCCGCGCGCGTCAGGGCGAAGCGCGGGCACGGGTCGCGCTCCAGGTCGAGCACGGTGCCGTCGCGGAACCAGCGCACCTCGGGCACCGGGTCGCCGCTCACCTGCGGACCACCACCGCCCGCACGCCGGCGTCAAGCTTCGTTGGCGAGGCAACGTTACAAACGGGGTTGGGGGAATATTTAATGTTCACGGGCGTGACGTCTATTTTAGCCGTTAGTCCCGTGATTACAGAGTTTGTTATAAGGGGAGGTGGACGTGTTCCTTCCCTGCAACATACTCCTCATTTTTATCTGAATGGATGCTAAACATGTTTTATGACAACAATTTGAGTACAAAATATGGACAGTAACCCTACTCGTATTTCATTACTAAAACTTTTGTTTATAAGATTGTGTAACTTTCTGAATTAATATCTAAATTTCGAAGTATTTGTTTGAATAATTCGTCCGGCGTCGTTTGCCAAATTGCTTAACTACACTCCGAGAAGTTAGGAAGTTAATCAACGCGAGGCACCACGGATTCTTGGACGGGTGACCGTCTGGGAACACTGACAGTGCTGAACTGCTGGACGAAGGGAGAAAAAGCAATAAATTACTGCAACGTGACGGTACAAAAAGACAAAAAACTTAACAAGGGATCACTCCAGCTTTATATACGTTCGTGTTGCGGAAAGACGCAAAAAAATCCGTGAATTACAATGTTTCCTTTTTCAAACAATCCTATGTTGATGCGAAATTATAAGATTTCCGCCCCGAGGCAAAAGACGCCATGCTTAAGAAGGCACACCAACAGTGCAATCTTCCCTAACCTCGTAATTTTTGTAATTAAATATTTTTCCATTGTAATATTTGTTAATATGCTAACAGCTGACTCTCGAGATATTTCTGTAACAAGGAACCATACTCTAGGTTTGGAGGAATAAATGGTTCTTATACCTTTTATAGTTTGTATTGAAACAATCAGAAATATTATCCGCCCATTAACTCTGTTCGATTAGCTGCAAACATAATTGCAGGTCATCTCTTGTTAACACTATTAGGAAATACAGGCCCTATAATTATCAATTCAATCATTCTAATTCAAGTGCTCATTCTATAACAAATCCTTCTCTTTAATTATTGATTTAGCAGTTTCTATTGTTCAATCATATGTATTTGCTATAGATTGTAACTACATTATATTCAAGAGAAGTAAAATAATGTTAACAAACAAAAATCATCCATTTCATTTAGTAAATATTAGTCCATGACCTATCACAGGAGCTATTGGTGCCATAACAATAGCAGCAGGTTTAATTAGTATATTTCATCAATATTGGTGCGTACCTCGCATTCCAGGCGAATGTTGGATCCGTGCAGCGCCTTGAGTTGGCCGGGCAGGATGCGTGCAAATTCGGGCATCTGCAGGGTGCGGCCGATGACGACCGGCCGCGACGTGGTGACGGGTTCGCCCCAGCCATAGCGGTTGCGAGGTGTCACTCGGAACTGGTACTCATGGCCGGGTTTCAAGTGGAACGCGTCGAAGCTGTTGATGGGGCTCACGCCGATCTGTACGCACAAAAGAGCGCTCACACACTGTGAAAAGAACTCCTACAAAGCAACAATGGGACTCGAAAGGTAAACGCTTCCTTTTGACGACCGATTTCGGAGTTTTAGCCATCGCAAGTATGTGCACGATGTGCACAATGGCTAGTAAAACTCCAGGAGCGACACTGCGCATACGCGAGTACGCTAAAACTAAGGAATCGTTTGCCAAATACCCCAAACCGATACAAGACGTTTGTAGATCTATTGCAAACATCTGACTACGACTCAGACAAATGTCACCTCAATGTTCGAATGAGAATGAACCCAACCCGTTGATCCTGTCCTGCGGATACTACTGAAGATTTAGTGCTGGTATATTTCGAAAACAACGACAACAACAACATACATCATCTTGGATTTCTGAATATGTTGCACAATATTCCAACACTCAAGTCGATACTCAAGGTTTGCATAAACAAATGTGCGAATCAGAAAATGGAATATATATCGTATGTTGGAACGACATTCTTAACAGAGTAAACGAAAAAAATAAACTTCTCCATAACTCCAAGTTCGTTTCAATGCACCAGTTGCAGCTCTTGTCCCAACAAGGCTTCACCGAGAAGGAGCGCGACAATTTTTCACATTACAGTTACCAACGCGAACAGTTAGGAATGGAAAAAGCCTGAACTTCACAACATGCGATATCCAGGATACGCCACCGAAATCTTTACTTCTGTATTAGTCCATTGGACTACGGGCACCAGAAATTGACCTATCACCATCTTGAAGATTTTACATCGAAAATCATTTCTCCGTAATTGATCAGTGTATAACATCATTAGATCAACAGACATAAATTGGTCTCAACTCGTTTAGGATTCCTAGACTTGATTATTCGGAGCTAGAACAATGAATTTAAATTGATTACCAACTCAAATATACAAAACACGATGTCGATGAAAATATTAGGACTGAGCTTGTTCAATTAATCAACAATAACGATATTCTGAGAGAAATAATATTTGATGATGTGATTGACAATTTTGCGACGGGAGAAGTGCCTCTATAACATAATTAAAGTCATGTTTAATATTGTAACAATATAATAGTAACAATTGCTCTGTAGCTAGTTTTAAAGTATTTTGATCTTTTCCCTGGAAAGCCCCCACGTGAGAAACGCGGTCCTGATTATTTGTGAAATAAATATTAATATTTTTAATGGCTATTACAGAAAAATACAGATTACTCTCGCTGTTTCAATACAAATCATTTGCAATATCTCTTGACCATTTTGACCAGGTATTCGGTCTCGTAATCGCCGTAGCTTGAATCTAGTGGTTTGTCTCACTACTCGGAGAAGTCAGTTTTGTGATGTCGTACACTAAACCTTTTCTTTACGAGCTACTGATTAGTTGTACCGTGATTTCTAGAATAATGGTCTTTTTTTTAATATTAACGATAGGATTAATTTCCGTAAAGTTTCCGTGTCATTTCAGAATTTTAACACTGCACTTATGGCCTTTTTTATTATATTTAATATGTTAAAATGTAGTATCGAGTTTTGACAAGCATACAAAACGTCCATTTGTTAAAAACTATTTCTGAATTAGATGAAATAAGCAGTTGTTCAATATTTCAGTGCATTATTATTTCCGCAATATTCTATTTTCGAGCCGTTTTCGGAAAAATACTATTTACGTATTTTTGAAAATCGAAAATTGAAAACAAAAATGATTCAATTCAAGATAACGAAAAATGCTTTTTTTTAACTTTACGTACAATAATTTAACTGTTCATATGGACGAACAGAATGCGTTAAGAAACTAATCTCAGCATCAATAATGAAGTTGCAGGAGAGGTTAGAAGTATGGTAGACGTTTGCAAATTTTGACACGTCAAAGGTTTTAATGAAATATGTACTAAAGTAAGCACACTTTTCTCTATTAGAGCAAGAAATTTTAAGATAAAATTGGGCAGTTATTTTTTGCAAAAATTCTAAAAATGTATTAAGAGTTTCACATAAGGTACATCTAAAATCAAAAGATTTGTGTCGAATTTGTGTGTTCAAATTTTGAAGCTAATGTGACTTATACGATGAAAGTGTCGATCACTGCGTTATTTATTATATCTTTGAACAGCATTATCAGGATATCTTCATATTACCGTGGTACCACTGGGAAATTATGCCACTCAAGGCGAAGGGATCATTTAAATCGAGGTACATTTGCCAAATTTGATTCTCATGCTGTTTGTTTCGCAAACAAAGTTTTTCAAGAGACTACTAAAACATTAATGGAATACATGCTGTAATTTTTTTACATATGTAGCCAGAAAATGTTTCGTAGCACTCCTAGTTTATTTCGGAAAGAGCATTAAGCTCTTAGCGAAGCTTCTGGCTCCGTGTCTGCCCTCAACGAGACAGGTCCCAGAAAGTCGAAAAGATGCCACCGTCCTGATGTTTTTTTTTTTATTTATTTCATTTTAATTGGCGAGTTTTATGGTGAATGCCCCGAGGTAGCGTGGGTGCAGGGGCGTGGGGGGTGCGGAGTTCCTTACCTCTTGCCAGCGGGCACCGCCCTCGTCGCCCAGCTCCCAGGCCTCCACGCGGTACGCCAGCACGGGCACGGCGCGCTGCTCGGGCTTGGGCCAGGCCAGCGTGAGCCAGTTGCGGCCGCTGTCCGTGACCACGGGCTCCCCGGATATGGCGGGCGGCACATCTGCAACACGCGACAAGCAACGTCTTTAGTCAGGGCACGTTTGTCATCAAATTAAGTACCTCCGTTTCCTGATTTCGATTTTGGGGTACCAAGAGCACGGAGTTAAAGCCGCTTACGTTGTTTTCGTTTGGATGACTGATTTCTCAGTAAAGCCATCAAAGAAGCATACATTTACGTTAACAACAAAATAACGATGGCAGCAAAAGCGTGCCAGACAGTAAATCCCTGGTTCGGTAGGTCAGTGTAATATTTACAGTTTTGGAGAACCGATGTTTTTTACTTTCCCGCTGTGGGGTAGAGAGAATCTTATGTAATTCTGTGTGAAAAAACGGCGAATTTTTGGCAGAAAAACTCTTATTACAGGGCTCTAGTAAAGAAAAAATGGATAAATCCATTTGCTCGATTTAGAAAAAAATTCTAAACAGCTGGTGTAGCCAGAATCCATGTTTTGAGGGTCCTTGATACCGAAAAATCTATTGATGGTAAAACGTCTGTCCGTCGGTCTCTCTGTGAACAACGCTAGTGGCTAAACCGTTTAACCAATTTTCTCCAAAATTCATATTCCCCAATGGATCTGGCTTATGTGACGGTCCCTTGAATTTGAAACCAATATTTCAATTGTGGGGTATATTAAGCCTCTGGGAAATGTTTTCGTGGTAGTTATGTTAATTAACAAGATACAAATTCTGTATATTTAACTATTTGTGATATGGTAATACCTTTTAAAACTGCCTATGCTGGGCCGGTTATTTGACTAGAACGGTTACATTTTAATAACACTAGTAGATTTGTCGAAAATTTTAATTTTTAAAATTATTTTTAGAATAAAATAACAAAACGATCAGGACAATGTGATTGAAAGGTAAAGAGACTTGGGTATTTCAGGTCTGATAGAAGGGGAGCGAAAGTACACATTCGCTATAAAGTTGTGAATGACTTATTTTTAAAAATTGTTTATCGTTGTAAAAAGTAAAGTAAATGTCTTATGTTTGATCTTGCCTCGCTTTAGACACCATGTCAGTTTTAAAAATTAGACTTTAAACGAATAACTAAATAGTGAATAAATTATGCCTTACATTCTGAAATTACTCTTTTAATTTTCGAACAATTAAAATAAAGACAATGTACCACTAAAGTTATAAAATGAAGGAAGTCTCATAGTAATTTAATTCGATTTCTGAACAACGTTCATGCATATACTATCTCTTTTCCTCTGAAACTATTTCAGTCCTCATAGCGACTGGTGCCAGCACACTCACCGCATATTTCGATATCTAGGCGGCACATGTGGATTCAATAATTCCCCACATCCTATTTTTCCCACCACAATGTTTCTTTCTTAACCAGCTTTCAAATGCACTAATAACAATACAATTAATTATTATAATAATATAATATAAATAATTATATAGTATTAGTAAAATAATAATTATGATTAAAGCAGATATCCTTCGCTCGTTTCATACGGTCGCTTTTGGAGGGGAGAGTATTTTCAGTACTGTGAAGAAAACAAATTAGAAAAGCGAGGTTGTTGTTGAAAAATGAAACTTTTTGCGATATTTTTATTACTAGTTTTATATTAATAATGTGTATTCAAAGTAAAACATCATTAAAAAATAGGCAATATTCTTTAGCCATTATAAATGATTTTAATCTTTTACATATATCTATTGCGTATAGTGTATATATACAAATGTTTTAGTATGTACTTTCTTTTGTACTAAAACTTTCTTACTTTCTTTTTGAGAAATGTAAAATAATATTTATTGTCTGCGCGTATTCAAGCGTCGAAAGATTCTCGTGTTACAGGTAAAAGAAGTTAAAATGCGCATGTATGACAATTATTAGCTTCTCACAATCACAATGCTTTCTGTTTTCACTATAAAGAAAACATACACTTCGAAACACACTTGATGCACCGTAGTGGTAATAAAAGTGTAAACCAAAAATTTACATTTCAATTTTTTATTTTAGAAAAGTGTTACATTTCTGAAAGAGAGCAATAGCAATTCAATGTCGCAGAATGAAAATGAATATTCGAACAATAGGAAAATTCGCAGTGAAAAATTACGCCAAAAAATTAATAACTAAATAATGGGTGGTGCCTTTGCACTTAAACCTTTGGATTTTATTTGGCAGTCATCTTTTCAAACAAACAAGAACATTGAAGAATTCGAACATTATTAATCGTAATTATCTTGGGGTTAACTGAAATAAAGATAGAGATACGCAATTACAGCTACGTACTACATCGCAAAGTCTTTATTTTTATTCATCTTACTTCAAAGTTTAGCATTTCCAGTCACTCCATTACATGGCAGTGCCATAATAGCAACCGGTGTCCTTCATGCCCGTTCGACAACCCACGCACGCGAAGTGCATTCGTGGTCGGGGAGCTCGTCAAAGCATTTGTCGCGCGAGCAGCGCGTGGACGCATAACGCGCGTTGCGTCACGCGCGGGGAGTGCGGGAGGGAGGGGGGCGGCCGCCGCCACCGCAACGCGCTGCGCAACCGGTGGGGTGGTGGTGGGGGGGCGGGGCGGCGACGGCGTGCACGAATAGTCGCGCGATGAGTAAGGCGGGCACGCGCGCCAAAATTCGCATTCGCGCGAAAATAGCGCCTTCAATGCTTTTTATAACAATGCGTGGGCGCCTGCCGCTGCCAGCTCTGGAAATCTTTAGCGGAGAAAGAAACAGAGAAAGAGAGAGAGAGGGGGAGAGAGGAAGAGAGGGAGAGAGAGGGAGAGAGAGGAAGAGAGAGAGAGAGGGAGAGAGAAGGGGAACCATGTGTGTGTGTGTGTGTGTGTGTGGGAGTGTGTGTGAGGAAGAAATAACTGCCAGCTCTGGAGATCTTTAGCGGAGAAAGAAACAGGGAGAGAGAGAGAGAGAGAGAGAGAGAGAGAGAGAGAGGAAGAGAGAGAGGAAGAGAGAGAGAGAGAGAGGGAGAGAAGGGGAACCACGTGTGTTTGTGTGAGTGTGTGTGAGGAAGAAATAGAGAGAAATACAAGTATAATAGGATCAAAGATTCGCTTGGAGAATGGTTGTGAAGGAACCCCTATTATAAACACAGTTGATTCTAATGTTCTCTGAGACTTGCAAAATAAACACAACTTGAGACAGAACGAACACTTCCAACACGCTTCAGCATTTGTGACTTTTGTTCTCTACACCAGAATGCTCTGCTGCGTACGTTTCACCACAACAAATTCACTATCAGTTCGAGAAATGATTCAACAAACAAAACTAAGTCTATCTCAATTTTAAATTTGATTTTTTAGTCCTGCATTGTCCCCAGAAAATTTAATACACGCAACTGATTGATGTAGAGAAACTGATAGAGAGTGATAATTTCGCTGATTCTTCCACATTCGAACAAATGTATACCAACTACATAAAATCTCGTCAAATTATAAATTATTATTGTTACAGTTTTGTATTTTAAATAAATGTCAGATTACTTATTTAATGAATCCATTTTAAATTCCAAATATGTGTTCTGTTTCACTCTTGATCACTATTTGTGGTGTTTAGACTTTCATGAGCATATAGGAAATTAAATTAGGGTCCTGCATTAAGTCAAATGCGAAGCTGCATTAAAAAACCTTGTTATTATAGAGTATTGAAATAAATATGCAGAATTCTATGAGTTTAAATTATTTTCATTCACTCTTAATTGTTTTGATAAAAAAATATTGATAATTTTTGTTTCTTAAAAATGTGGGAACTATTTTTCATTTAATTCTTTTCTTGTATTTTTGTGCGAATGTATTCGAAAGAACCTGTAAATTTGCTATTTTTTAAAGATCTAAACAATAATTTTCGGAATATTAGACGAGTTGAATGACTGTTTCAGTAAGATAAAAAAAATTAAATTACATGTATGTCCATGAACTATTTACGTATAGGAATACATTTTCTTTCTGGAACCATTCATTCGGTCTTCATGCCTTCTTTATATAGTCGGTCTCCATTCGTAAGTCCATATGTTTTAGCGTTGCATGATAATGAATTATATATTTTTAGAGTTAATTGGAAAGGCTCATAATAAATAAAAGTTTTCAGAGGGTTCATTCGTAGAAAATTCTTTACAGAGAAAGTGGCGACTACTTCTTGGCTCCAGTGTACGGACCTACCGCCTTACGCCAGTTGGCACGGAGGCAAAGAAGAAATATGTGACCTTGTCATTAACTCTATCTATCCTCCAGGTAATAAACTTAACGCTCTTCTGTCATTCTCACTAGGATGCTGATGAGAACGCGTTTTCTGAAGATCTATTTTGAGGTACATTAACCAAACATCATTTTGTCCATATCGTGGGGGATCGGAGATAGAAACAGTACGTCAGACCGTTCTGCACAGTGTTAACAGAATTGTTTACGTAGTCAGCGAGAAAGTAGTGAGTTAGGTTCTGGCATTGTTGAATTGTGTCGTTGAGTTTCGCCTGTCTGACGCGGGAAAACATGTTTTCATGTCAGATTTGAGTGCGTAAGAAGTCGTGGGATCTTCCTCTTATTCTAAGCCCTCTACTTTACACGAGACAAGCGTGGTCATTTGAAGAGCTGCCAGCTCATATATATTTTCATATCTTCTGAAAATGAAGGCAAGACACTTCTGGCATCATCTTCCTAGAATGAGGAAATAATATTCGAGGCCAGATTCTATATTTAAATCTGTATCAGGAACCGTGTTTTACAGCGTTGGTAATACTATTCGTTGATGTGCAAAGTGTCACATAAATGAAAACTCATATGGAAGGGGGAATGCGAATATTCAAAAATTTTGACTATTATTATATAACTTCTTCGGTGTGTGCAGTTGTTGAAGAAGATAAGGGGGGAAATCAGTCATCTCTCTGAAATTTTGCCTTGTACAGCCACGACGTCTCTTGATCATCAATAATTGAATATATTATATAAAACGACATAAACGCGTTCATATATTTTTTCATTAGAATTAGCCAAGAAACCTAAACTGTTCCACAAAACATTAGTGTTCTGCGAAATGCGAATATGTGTTCCGCAGCAAACACAGTGATCTTGAAAGCATTTCAAGATCACTTGAAAATCTTTTAGGTTTAGATACCATCGAGTAGTAACACATTTACGTGAATCCACATGTATGTATGCATGTAAGTATATACTTTGGTACAACAGTTCATTACGAGCTAAGGCCTACCAGCGGTGCCCGGCCTTGTGGCCAACGTGAATCCACATATCTACGTGAAACCAGATTTTCGAAGAATGTTTAGACGGAAACAATCTTTTTCAGAAATAGACTTAAAGCAGCATGTGTCTGAGGATACAATTGTCAAGATTCCCAACTTTCGAAAGTCTTTGATAGTAAATAGAAAAACATCAAACCATTTGAATTTCCACATATCAATTGTATTGTTGTAAAAAGCGTTTGTTAATTGATTACATTGAAAATTTATTAATAGTCTGTATACAAAACCTTTTATGGGACTGATAAATAAACATTTTTTATTACGAGAAATATTAAAAATATGTTCAATATTTTTTATCTTACACGAAATTTTTTTTTTTTAGATTTTTGACTACGACAAAGAGAGTTTCAGTATATAACCAGAAAATGAAAAATGTCTCATGGCAAAACAGCGCACAAAACACAGTCGAAAGGATAAAATAGTGCAGGAAAACCAGCCTAACCTCAAAACATCTCGTGGGGAGTCATTCGCGAAATTGGGCGCTCTCTACATTTCGTCCGGAGCCAATGTTTACGAGTCCCGTCGGGAAAGCCGAGTCAGCAGGCCGAGGCGGGGGCTGACTCAGCTCGAGACGCCCACCGGCCTGCGAGGTGGCCGGGGGGAGCGGCCGAGCGCCGCGTCGACCCGTTGCGGTGGGGGTAGTGATGGCAAATTTTACCAAAACATCGATACATCGCTAAAAGGGGTTTCGATGTCGATGAAAACATCGACGAAAAACATCGATGATTTAATTATAGACTAATACACATGCTATTTTCCCATCCATTTTTAATTACAGTGCGTAAAAGGGATATATTTTATTGTTTGGTTACCAACATGATATGTTAATATGTTAATAAAGTATGTTAATAAAAAATTTATTCGAATTTAAAGAATAAAATTAACAATAAAGAACATCGTGTTTCGCTACTTTACCCTTTAGTAACTTCCATTCATACACCATCGAAGTAAAACTACCTAAATTTCCCTGAGATAGCACGGGCGAAATGTGTCGCGTGATAAAGAGAGTGACGCAAAACAACGACATTGCTGTGGACTGCCGCTACTCTACACGTGCCTAAACCCCTTTATTTAAAAAAATTAAACAATTAAAAATTAAAAAAACAACGATGTTTTTGCAATCAAATCTCGATGAAAAGACAACATCGAAAGCAAAATTTCGATGTTAATATATCGATGTTTCTAGTGGAAAATGTCGATGTTTTAAAAAATCGATGTTTTTTGCCATCTCTAGGCGGGGGTGCCGGGTAGAGGCGGACAACACGCGTTCTTCTCCAGCATCGGTTATTCATTGTTGCCTTTTCGTCCGCCGTCGCGGAGGGCGCACCCCGATAACAAGCCAATATCGGTATTGTTCGTTCACGATAATGTCACTACCGAAATATGCATTCTCGAATATAGACGTCTGGGCTTGCTGTGCTGTTCTCGTCGCCGAGAAAGATCGAATTGAGTGTATTGGTGGGCGGATCTAGGGGCAGGGGTAGGATTAATGTGGCGGAGACGGGGACGGAGGCGGGGACGGAGACGGAGACGGGGACGGGGACGGAGACGGGGACCAGGACGGGAACGGGGAAGGGGACGGGGACGGAGGCGGGGACGGAGGCGGGGACGGAGACGGGACGAATACGAAAACAAGAGGGAGGCGGAGGTGAAGGCTTAGAGGCGGAAACGGAGATAAAAGGAAGAAGCGGCAGAGGCGTTTCCTTGGGGGACAACATGGGACAACATGGGAGGTGGGGAGGGTCTGGTGCCTGTGACATGGCGGTCGAAGCAGAATTATATTCTATAGTAGTGAAGTTCAGCAAATCAAACACATTTAATAAGATAAACCTCTTCGACAAACCTCTTCGACAAACCTCTTCGACAAACCTCTTCGACAAACCTCTTCGACAAACCTCTTCGACAAACCTCTTCGACAAACCTCTTCGACAAACCTCTTCGACAAACCTCTTCGACAAACCTCTTCGACAAACCTCTTCGACAAACCTCTTCGACAAACCTCTTCGACAAACCTCTTCGACAAACCTCTTCGACAAACCTCTTCGACAAACCTCTTCGACAAACCTCTTCGACAAACCTCTTCGACAAACCTCTTCGACAAACCTCTTCGACAAACCTCTTCGACAAACCTCTTCGACAAACCTCTTCGACAAACCTCTTCGACAAACCTCTTCGACAAACCTCTTCGACAAACCTCTTCGACAAACCTCTTCGACAAACCTCTTCGACGCTGGGGAACAAGTTTAGGTTGTCACTCTGCGTTTTAGTAAACCAATATACCGGTATATGAACCGGAGTAGAATACATTCAACAGATCAACATAATCGAGCTTCTTAGAAATATACAATGTTTTGATTACTGGCAGCCGTTTGTTAGTCCCAAAAATATTTATTTAATTTAAAACTAGAGCAATATATGCATTTTTATCTACTATTGCAAATTTTATTGTCCAAAAAATAGTATGAAACTCGATTGTTGCGTTATTTTAAAGCATTCGAGAAAAATTAAAAATCCCTTCGAACTACGCCCGTTTGCAAAACTTTTACGTGTACAATGTAGAATAGCATTATAAAGTAATTACATTACATTCTAATGTGGTTTGTGTAAATAACTGACAGACAATTGAAAAAAACTAATACTCGATCTAATTCCATTTTCCAAAAGATAACATTTTACTCTCGGCAATGTTTTTTATTCTTTTATACATTATAACATAATAGTATTTTCCTTAAAAGTATCATTCATAATTTGGAATGCCATCTGTGAATCATCCAACGGCGATCCGGACGACTGCCAAGTTGGCCAGATGGTGGCGCTGTCTCTAACGACACGCAGGCAGCGGTTGTGGGTTGCAGGAAACGAAGTCGTTAGAAAATGAAAAAAGTAGTCCCAGAGAAACGGGGATCCGGGACGGAAGCGGATATGGTGAAAGAGCAAATGGTCGGACGCCAAGGGGGCAAATACACCAAATGAGACGCAGAGATGGTGCCCACAAGCTTTGACGTGGGTGCGTTAGCAGGTCAAAGTGTATGAATCGCAAATGGAAATTTCATTAGTAAAATGAACACGTGGGAAATTCGTTTATCAATGTGGGACATTTGCGCTTGATTGGCAGGCAACATACTGTGAATTCAGTGTGTGGGGGAGTTTACGAAATCTCTTTGTGCCGGAACGTGAGCTCACTCTTGGTAACTTTTCACCACAAATTCATTGAGAAAAAAATATCATTTTTTACTATCCTTCTTGTTCGAGAAGTTTATAACATTTATTCGAAGACAACTAAGTGATTGACCAAGAAGTGGGTAAGAAGACATGTTACAAACTTCTAGGGCATATAGAATTGTATATAGCAGGGCATATAGAATAACAAAACAACCTACCAGGGCATATAGAATAACTTCTAGGGCATATTGAATAACAAAACAACCTGGTCGATCCCCGGTTCTGCCACTGTTTCCTATTAAAACCTAGTCGACCTTACGAAATACTGTATTTAGCGAATGTACTCTGTCCATTATATATGTCTGTATTATATGTAAAATATACTTCTTTTGAAATCTGAACTACTTCATGTTAAATATATCCAATTTTCAACCAGCAACAAAGCTCATTGCTAGTTTTTGTTCATCATCCAATTGTATAGCATAGAAGAGACGAGGAAGATACTCCGGAATGAAAATTTGCGAAAATAACACGAATGCACAAATAGCAAATAGAAAGAGAGAGAGGGAGAGGGAGGGAGAGTGAGAGGGAGAGGGAGAGAGAGAGGGGGGGAAGGAAAAGGGAGAGAGTAAAAAATCGCAAAGCTCCAGGAGTCCACCATAAAATATTGACAATAAAGCTCCTGACTTGTTTTATCCATATTCAATAGAATGCGATAAAAGAGACGACGAAGATATTTCGGAGCGAATGCTAGCAGTTATCACAAATGCACAACGCCGCAAACGGCGGCAACTGTTGCTAGCAGCGCCCCGCGAAGGGACGCGACGCGAAGCAGCAGCAGCAGCAGCAGGGCTGGTGCGACGCGGGGGTGTGCAGGCGGGTCCCCTGCACGAGGCGACACGGCGTCGCGTTTATTTTCACGGAAACTATTTTGGCCTGGTGCGACCGCCGGCCAAGCGACGAGGCGGGGCCGGGCGGACAGTTGCGACCACCCCCGCTCGCCCGGCGACTCAGCGGCGCTGACGACGCCCCGGCCGCCGCGCCGCGCCGCGCCGCGCCCGAGATGCGCACACGTCACCGCCCGAAGGCTGTCCCAATGGGGCGAGTGGGCCGGCAGTTGCTTACCTCGCTGCTGACGTGTGCATTGCGAAGCGGACTGATGGAACAGAATGGATGATGGAATGTCGACACTCGTAAGGGGAAAACTCACTCGGAAGGCATGTAGAATAGATTGCTGCGTTTAGACTTTTTGAGATACGTGTCACAAGCACGCAAATTAACAATGACGCTCATTTAATTAGTCAATTAAACTAGGTGGTAGAAAAGAAATTATCATGTTCAATATATCAAATTTTGATCTGAGAGCAGTGACGCAGTATGATGACATCAAATGAATAGAGAGTAGACCAAAATAGGAACTGTTTGATTTAGGTATTTTAATGTGACGACATACCTGTTGGTCGATCTCATACTCAGACAATACACGCTACCTGAGAAGACTATAATAATAATAATAATAATAATAATAATAATAATAATAATAATAATATGTGTCACAACCTCTTTATTCGACAAATAAAAGACATCATGCATTTAAAATACTTCGCTTCTGCGAAATATTTATTACCTTCGCAACTTGCATTTGTTAGCGATCCCGAGAAAATTAATCCCCAGAGAGCAATGCATCTATTATGTCAGCTGTCAATAAAGTGAAAATGAAATAATAAAAAAAGGGGCCTGATCCTTATTATGAGAGTGAACTTTACATTTCATTTTGTAAAGTCATTATACGTAGGTCATTCAATAATTAGACAAATTGGTCTGCAGAAAAAAAACAGTTGCGAGGACAAGTTTGGTAATTTTAGAACTTTAAGTTTGTGTCAGTGGGATGAGCTCTGACGATGATGAGCATTGTTGTGTTCAGAACTTCAAAATTAAGTTGAACGATAGTGAGTCGACTTGAAAATCCACATTGATTGAACAACGGTCTGTGATTCTTTTTTACTTTCTGAATGTGAAAAAAGTTAATATATACTCTAGAATGACTAAAGTGTGTGGTAAAACACGTATGAACTGCGGGAATTTTTAAAAGTGGTTGGAACAATTCAATAATAGTCGACACTCAGTGACTGACGAACACCGTTTTGACCGCATCGGTAGAAAATGTCATGTTAACGGTGTTTGGGGACGCTAAAGATGCGTTTGTTTGTGATTATCTCGATAAACAGCGTACAGTAAACAGTCAATACTATTCAGATATGCTTTTGAACAAGGTGAAGCCAGCCATAAGAGAGAAACGTCGTGGATCTCAGAGGAGAGGTGTAATTCTACAGCAAGACAAAGCACGTCCTCAAACTACTTAACAAAGTTGTGATCGACAAAACGAGTTGAGAGGTATTGCTTCATCCCCCTTACAGCCCCGATTTAGCACCATCTGATTTCCATTTGTTTGGTCCACTGAAAGATGCATTACGTGGGAAGAAGTTCTAGGATAACGAAGATGTCAAAAACTTTGTGGGAAATTGGTTCAAACACCAATGTAAAGAGTTCTATGCACCCGATGTAAAATAGCTGGTAACCTGTTGGGACAAGTACATAAATGTTGGTGGGGATTATATTGAAAAGTACGAAAAGGCCTTTTTTTCTAAAAGAAACATTCATTTCTCCAGATCAATTGGTCTCTTTAATGATTGAATACCCCCAGTAATAACAAACTTTTTTCGTTTCCGAGTAAACAGAAAATAATTTTACAGATGAATTTAAGAGCACAAATTTTTTTTAGGTTTTTTTAGGTTTAGGTTGAAACATTTCAAAACAACTGTTGTGATTTATTTGGCGTATCGCAATCACGTCAACACCTGGACTCGTTAATGGTCCTTCAATGTACTACAATGAGCTTTGTATGAAATTGCGTACTGACTCCGGTCAATAAAGTATATACTCAATTTTCAGGTTTATCCACATTAAAAGAATACTCGTTTTTAAGTTAATAAAATCCTTTGGTATAAATTATGTAATAATTTTTCCTCAAGAACACCAAATGTTAAATGGGAGAGTTCTTCTCGTTTCAATTTTTAGAATTTTCTTTACTTCATTTGCAATGGATTTCTTATTGCATACTCTATTACGTTTCTGTTTTTCACCGTACGTTCATGAAGCATTTTTGAAATCTGCTTATTAGAGAAGTAAAAGTAGGGAAAGAGGAATGAGGAAATCTTGAAAAGAAATTGAGAGGTCCTTCAATACACAATATACGTTCTTGTGTTCTTTTTATTGGTAGAGTATATTTAGTTTTACCCTTCTATTGTTCTGGATACGTTTAAAAGAGCAAATGAGAATATCTTCGATGTGCTGGCCACCTACCAAGTTCTTTCGAAACTTAGTTCTTGGTCAACAGAGTTCTCAGATCAATGAAGTTCACTTCCTTAATATTGTTTTTCGATGTAATAAATCAATAAGTTCAACCGCCTATTATTTACATTCTTACGTTCTTCTTGCACTATCACATTTTCTTGGGTTATCATCTAGCGCAGTCAAATGTTCATACACAAGAATGTTTCCAAAGCGATTTATTGTGCCACAGTCTGGGACTGACTCTTTTCTTGGTCTTCCTATCTGAGTGGTAACTAAAGATAAAACGTCAGCTCCTGTAAGCAAGCCTTTGATTTATTAAGCTAAGACCAGTTCGTCATTCATCATAGATAAACCACTCTAAACGATAAGTATTCGATTGCACAAAGTAGCACACTATAATATTTTGTATATTAGAACTCAGGATACAAAATAAATCATTGTCAGTATAAACTTACTAAAAGGATTGTTAATCGATTTTACTTCCGGATTTTGTAGTTATCCTATTTCCGTATTCTGTTGCTTCGAAACAATGGCAGAAATTTGCAATAAAGTTTTGCACATCTCCAGTTTACTCCTGCATTGTTCAGAAGTTGTTACACCTATTACGATTCTCTCTCAATTTTCTCCGAGTTGTTCGTATACTGAGACAAAGATTCCGACGGAGTCCCCCATCGCAGACCTCGAATCCGGACGCCTTTGTAACGTTGAACCCAGAGACACTGGATACTTAATACTGGAAGCGCAGGGGCTCTGGGGGAGGGATGCACGTCTTAAATGGTCCTGTTCCTCCAGAGTTTTGAGAAAACGGGTACGTGGTGTCCGTCGACATCAAACCAACTCATTGAGGGTTAATGAAACACCAGCAGACAAATGTTATGTGACCAATTAATAATCAAATTCACCGACAATTCGAGAGTGCAGAGGGCTCCAGAGCTACTCCCATTTATCAGCAGACTTCTTGAGTGTCCGTATTTGTGAGCTCTGTCACTCTCGCCGAAAGCAAAGAAATCAGAATAGCTACTTTTATATAACTATCTGGATTCTAGTAATTATAATAAGTAAATTGAAATTGATTTAGGTAATCAATTATCTCTCTCCAAAGTGTCGTTTCATTATAAATACTTGAGGCGAATTGTCATTGATAATGGTGAAGACGCTGATCCCAGACAATTGACATCGCTTTGATGTGGATTACATAAGACAGTCATTAGAATAAATTGAGTGGAAAAGTAAAAAGCTGTATTAAGTAATAATTTTCCTCAATATTAAAAATATGACCCAGAATTTACAACGGAGAGTTGGAACAACGAAGAATTGGAAAAGTGAAAAATTGATATGAGTTCTTATTTTGCATTAGAGTATTTAAACTACCAATAGATTCGTGTTTATGTAAAACCATAACAAAGGGAGAAGTCGGATAGGAAATCTGTTCGAATATATCAAGTAATAAACATAAATATAATATATAGTGAAAATTATTTGAGTAAAATGATAAATACCACAGGAATGAAAATGAATAGAGTGAAAACAAGTAGAGATATGGGGTGAATGGAGAAGAAGCAAAACGCGCGGAAGGCAAGACAAGTAACCAAAGTATCGGTAACTGAATACACAAGAAGCAGTTTCCTCTCGAGTATGGCAGTATGTATCTTTTTATTAGGCATCAGTTGCTAAGTCTTATAGCCAACCCTTGCTTGGACGAATTACATTGATAGGTCGGTGATTAAGATGGTATGATGTGAATGACAATGAGACAAAAGGGGGAATAAGAGGCAGGGAAAACGGGAGAACCCGCTTAGAAAATCCGCTTTGTTCACTATATATTTCACATGAATATATAGTGATTTGAAACCCAATACACAGAGCCGGAAGTTGAGTTGTCTTACCACACCACCGCAGGTGCGGGGCTTAATACGTCGGAGTGCAGTGTCTGGCTTTATTGGGGCGCGCGATGAAGGGGAAGAGAAAGGCCGTGGAAAGGGGAAAAGGGGAAAGGGGGAGGTGCCACGCGTGCAAAGCGTCGCCGCCAGGAATTCGCGCGCCCGCCGCCGTCACCGCCGCCGCCGCCTTCAGGCCGCCCTGGTGGGTGTTTACGTTAGCGCGCTTTGGCCGCGAGCCAAAGAATCCGCGTTCGCGTCCCGATCGGGCTGGTGCGCGGGGAGGCGCGGCGTAGCGCGGCAAGGCGAGCGCGGGCACAGAGCGGCGGACTGCCCGTCGAAGTGAGGTCGCGCCAGAGAACCCCGCGGGCCGGCGTCCTCCAGCCGACGATGCGCGGGGACGTTCACACGTTCACGGGCTCTGCCAGTCTGGAGCTCTGGGGTCTTGTGGTCCTGGGGCCCTGGAGTCCTGGGGTTCTGGGGTCCTGGGGTCCTGGGGTCCTGGGGTCTTGGGGTCCTGGGGTCCTGGTGCCCTGGGGCCCTCATGCCCTGGTGCCCTGAGGCCCTGGGGCCCTGGGGTCTTGGGACCCTGGGGCCCTGCGGTCATGGGACCCTGCGGTCTTGGGGTCCTGAGTACCTTGGGCTTTGGGGTTCAAGGGCCGTTGGTTCAGGAACACAATACTAATAGCGGTAGCTCAGTTGCAACATTACTGTCACTGTAGCATCGTGGACAGAGACATCCTCGGGTTCAAGGTCCCACGGGGGTGGATAGCTAAGAACCTGAGTCGAACTCAAACACTATCTGGAAGGGACGTCTAGCGGCCGGCTGCTCTTAACAATAGTTTTCTGTGATTTCTCCTATCAATAACTGGCGAATGACGTAGATTTACTTAAAAAAAGCGCGCGCTTTCTTTCAATTCTCATCTTTGTCCCTTCCTCTCTCCTAACACACACTTACACAAGCATGCACTAATCTACCTCACATGCCGGAAAACCTGTCGAGAGCTTCCAGCTTCTTTCGAATGGTGCAGTGTTCCGCTTGAGGAGATTCCAGGAGGAGGAAAACACCGCAAACCGACGTGTAGAACGGCACCGAATCTCACGTTCTAGCGGGATGGAACACCGCCCTATATTGCAATATATCATGTGTAATTCCTGTGAGACTAATGATCCCAGTAGTTGAAACACCTCCAGTCAATTCTCCCTCAGCCACTCGGGAACAAAAGAGCAAGTTCAAGGTATCCCGTACGACACGAACGTAACGTGGAGTCTACGTTTGGGGTAAGGAAGGAAATAGATATTTCTTCAATCCGATATGACATGATAGTCCCTGGATGATGCCATCTTAGAAGATTTTATCCCGCTTCTATGGCACGTCAATAGAAAGGCACTTCCAAAAAATACATGAAGATCTGTTTTACGAGTATATTAAAATTAAAATTAAATTTAAATTTAATTTTAGATTTGTTTTCAAAATCAATTAAATCTGTTCTAAAAATCAGATCTTTAAAAAAGATCATGTATTAATTTTTTGAAAAAACCGGGTAGTTTTCGCGTAATTTCTGCTTGAATTAATGCAAATTATTTTTAAAAAATCTCAAAAACCGCTCAAAATTTTGTCTTAAAATTTCTTCCACTGATAGGACAGGGAACGCTTAAAAGAATGGTCTCATTTTCGTTGAACTCACTGAAATTTCGAAAATGTCAAATTTTAAAAAAATGCGAGAAAGTACGTGATCTTGTAGCACTACTGGTTTCATGTTTCAATACTGTAAAAAACCGGGCAACATGTTCTCTTTAACCACTAAGTCGTAATTTCAACTTACATGGAGGTTTTGTATACGTTTTTTATATTGTTTAAATTGAATTTATATGCTACCATCTGCAAAAGTAGCAGACCATCACATTAAAGTTAAAAAGGTTTTTATTCTATAATGACATGTTTTAAGTTTCCGCAAAAAGATAGGTTGTATACCGTTCAGGTGAAGCTGAAAATAAAACGAACGTAGTTTTTGTTTTGAGTATTAATATTTAACCATTGCATTTGGCATAAGTTAGCTTCACTTGAAATGATTCTAACGTCATTAATCTGGTAAACATGAGTAATATCATAAATGTGTGCATGTTAGGATAGATAAAATCGCAGAAAAATTATACAGAGAAATAATAATACATTTCAGTTAATATAATTATTTTATATGTAGATTCTTGAAAATTGTTTTGTTGAAAATTTTGTCTCCCAGAAACTTCTGATCATTCTCATAATTTTTTAATACTCGTGATTGTAATTTTTCACAGTTACCCTCAATTTAAAAGTTAGGAGGTGTATGAAATAAACTTGACATTTTTGTCAATACCCAAATTTAACTTCATGTCACAGAACAGATGCGCCAAACATTTCATTCTTCAGTCTGCTGCACACTTTTACGAGATACGACGCAGATGTTTTGCGAGATGATACCCTTCATACGAGGATTATCTTCAGAATGAGGATGCATGGCAAGACGTGAAGAGATGAAAGAGCTTTCGCAAACGCTCCTGAAAAGTTAGTGTGCCAACCGACGATGACGTCAGCGCTTTGGAATGGGGTCTTTAATGTTTACTATTTATCCTTCGAGACAAGAGGTTGATCTAAGCATTCTATCTTCACCTGCATATACGTTGGGACCGACGGTAAACATCAGAATTCGTGACATGGTCATCATTTACGACACACTTACCACATCCAATGCGAATGACGCTCACCTCTGCGTCAAAAGACCTATCGCAAATGAGAGAGAAATTAAATACACACGCTTTAAATTAAATTAATGCCGCGCGGTTGGAAGAGATTAAACACCGAATATTTAACCAATAAAAATTGTGCTGTTGTAGTCTCGAGAGATTATTAGTGTCATTTGCGAACAGTGAGCACACTGCAATTCTGACGGACGACGGGTGGCTAAGGTTCTGAAGGCCTGAGGTGGGGTGCGATGGCAGGGCCATGCGCGATACAGGGCAGAAGAAGAAATGGAAAATCGTAGAAATCCTTTCAAATCCGTCTATTCACAAATTTTCGTTTTTCTAGTTTCGTTTTATAGTTTTAATTTTTAAAAAAATATAATTTTCCTCCGGCAATTGTTAGAAATATCCTCAGTACTTCCACTCATTTCAAACACACCCCTCTGAACCTTATAGATGAATTGGAAAGTCAAGAAACTATTGTGCAGTAACGAAGCGTTTCGCATTAAAAATACATAAGACATTTGTTCTTCTAATTGAGGAGCAGACGGCATGAAATGACCCACCGCATGAAATGACCCACCTGCGTATAAGAAATATAAATGTGAATGTACAATCGAATGTACAAACTTACAATATTACGGACATTGTTAGAATAATACAATTCAGAATTTGTGTACACTTATACACAAAATATCTCCGATGTCACAAAAGGCCTGAAATATTTCTTTCCGCGACATTTTACACGTCTGAAATGTACATCAATACGTGACCTTTCAGAAGTTTCTTTCATATGGTTATTCCAATATAATTACTGTGTATTGTTCATTCAATGATGTAGACACAAGGAAATGTTTAGGTGTATGATATATGACATAAAACGTTTGTGCCAGCATTAAAATCAATAAAACAAAATAGTAGGAACAGAACTGAATGTTGACAAGTTAATACGAAAGTTCGTGAAGGAAATATAGCGAGCACACACTCAAGCGCGTGCACAAACTTATACCCACGCACACGTACACATACACACACCCGCATAGTTGGTACTATTTGACGTAGTTAAATCAGGAAAGGAAAGATTTTCATCCCTAGGGAAGCCTCCCTGATTCAACAATGACGGGCTTTCCGCCCTGACATAAATGTATTATAGGTAGACTTGCCAAACAAGTATGGCGAAAAAGACATTTTAAACAATACAGTTGTCTGGTTCGTCCAACCTGGGGTATAAACAGTTACATGAAAAAATATGGATATAAGTACTTGGTTTAAAATGTACGATTCTTTACGAACTTAGATTGAAGATGAAAGATTGTCGGAAAGGCAGTATAATAATTCACAGCGTCATATCACTGTAGGGGTCTTGAAACCTCCAAAATAAGTTTATTTTTCAGAATATGCTGGAAGGATTCTCTTAAAAATAGAGCCAATCGATTCGTGCAGTGGAGAAGATCGCCTTTTAGATGCTTACCCTTCTAAAACTGCTTTGTGGATCGCATTACCTACGGCAGGAACTCTCGTGGAATGATACTTTTACTTAGTACGTTAAGGGTGAAATGACATCTATTCGGTCGTTCCATGTTATCTCAGGCCAATCCTTTCCACTACTGTTCTTTTTATCATTATCACGATAAATTTATTTAACATTTTTGTCGTTAGTAAAATAATTAAAATTTATTTTTACATATTTCCGAACTAATATAAAACCACCTACTTCTTCAAAAAAAAAAGTGCGTTCCCTATCCAGCCCAGAGCACGAGCTTACTCAGCTCCATCTACCCTTGCTGGTTCCGCCGAGTGCCAGCTTCAGAAACGTGCATTCCCAGAAGTGGCCGCAGGGAATGGATGAGAGTTCGACGTCCTGGCGAGGAACGCAGCCGCGGAGCCCGGAGCGGCGGGTGGCGGGCGGCGGCGCTCTGCGTGACAGAGGGCCTTTGATGCCGCGGGCGCGGGCGCGGGCGCGGAGCCGATGATTGATAACGGGTCGTCCCGAATGCAATCGCGGGCGGGGCCGCCGGCAGCGCCGCGCCTGGTGCAAAGGTGAAGCGGCGCGTGGGGGTGAGGGACGGACGAGGCGCGCAAGGCATTTAGCAACGCTGAGCCGCGCGAGCGCGCTTTGTGGGCGGCTGCTGGCGGTTGCGGCTGACGGCTGACGTCAGCGCCACAAGGCGGGCGTTGTGGCGCCCCTCGCGGGGTGCTGGCGCCGGGCCGTGGCGCATCATGGCCAAGGAGAGGGGGAAAAAGAGATAGAGAGAAAGAGAGAGTGAGAGTGAGTGCGAGAAAGTACGAGAGAGTGAGAGGGTGAGGGTGAGAGAGAGTGAGAGAGTAAGAATTAGAGAGTAAGAGAGTGAGACAGTGTGAGAGTGAAAGAGTAAGAGAGAGTGCATGAGAGTACGAGAGAGGGTGAGAGAGGATGAGAGAGGGCGAGAGAGTGAGAGAGTGAACGAGAGTGTGAGAGAGTGAACGAGAGTGTGAGAGAGAGTGAGAGCGAGAGAGTGAGAGTCAGTGTGAGAGAGTGAGAGTGAGAGAGAGAGTGAGAGAGAGTGAGAGTGAGAGAGAGTGAGAGTGAGAAAGAGTGAGTGAGAGAGAAAGTGAAAGTGACAAAGTGATAGTGAGCGAGAGTGTGTGTGAGAGAGAGAGACGGAGGAAGAACACCTCGACACAGAAGAGGTCTTATTGTAATGTTTTATAAATATGTGATGATTGATTGATGTTTCCAGGCACATCGATTACTATGGTCATTAATCCCGTTAATATAGTGCATGTTTTACTCCTAGATGTGGCACTGAATCTCCTCCGCTTGATGTTGAGATTCTTGCGTCGGCTTTTGTGGGGTTCCCCTTCAGGTATTTTATACGTACCACCGCAGCCGGGTTAAACTCTAGGCTCGCGACTAGTCTCCCGACATGTGTGGGAGAGTATTAAGTGTAAGTGTGTAAGGGGAGAGGATAGATGAAGGAAGAGGCAGAAAACGCGCGCGGGATCCGTGGCCCGTTTGTTAGGATACAGCTCCAGGCTTCGCCTGGTGGTGATCGGAGAAACCACAGATCAGAGCAGCCGGCCGCTATAATTCTTCTCCAGAGAGCGGATAAATTCGACTTAGCTGTACAGCTAGCCCCAAAATCCCCAACCATTGGGGCTCGAACTCTAGGACCTCCCTGTCAGAGTCCCTGCAAACCCAACGGCAATGCTGGCTCAATGCTAAACTCAAGTCGGTTATATGTGATGAGGAGGGATATTCTTTATTAATCGTATAGCTTGATTGCAGGGAGGCGATTGTTCCGCTGCCAGATTACACGGGTCCGCTACTAGATGAGGGATAATGACAGAAAATACGCTCTTATTGCAAGGAGTGCGCGTTTTAGCAAGAAGCTGCAAGATCTTTCTATTATTTATTTTCATTTCTTTACACAAAATAGCTACATTAGCAGAGAGCGATTTTGTCATTAACGCCAGTTTCAGAGAATATTCAAGGAAAAATTTTCGGAGTTAAGATACAAAACTTGACAGAGCCATTTTCTCTGAAAGCATGCAACTTAAATGGAGGATGAAAAGAGACCTAAAACTACGAGCAATGAAAGGAGAATGTGCAACATGTGGAAGGGTGAAAAACGTCGAGTCTGATGAGGGCAATTATAAAGCGAACAAATAATTGATGATGATAGAAATGAGGTAATCGAGAAAAGGACGAGCAGAGCAGGACTGAAGAAGACTCGGACGAGTTAGACGAGGCAATTGAGAGAAATGAGGCGAAAAACACGGATGAGGTGGGCGAGATGCTGTGAGTGAAGGAGTGGGCGATCGGTCAGGTGAGTGTTTATATGGTATATCATTACGCAAAAATAATTGTTGTAGTCCAAGCCTTTACACAATGACCCATTTATACGATTTATTTTCTCTTGAGCTTTTGATTCTAAATAATTCATTAAATCTTGTGATGGAAGGAAAACAGCGAAAGAATGTAGGGCGATTTGTCGTTAGAGAACTGTGAAAACCGATGTTGTCCGTTAGCACTATTGCGTCGTGCACGTCGTGTGCCAGTGCAGTCAAACCAAGTCCCACAGACCCAGAATGTTGGATCGCATCAGCTGCTGGGAACCACCCAACTGGACGTTCAGTTCAAACGATAGCGTCGTCAGGAGAATTGCGCTAAGCTTCATTTAGCTTTGTTTACTCTACTGTGCGACGCGGTTATATCAACTCGCTTAACAATTTTAGATGTCTCACGACCAAATCTGTCTGAATCTAGAATCCAATCTTTTATATGTGATCTCCTAAAGAATAAATGAAAAATATTTAAATTACAGTTAACAAAATTCCAAAGATTGTATTACTAGAAAATAGTTAAATACTTGTGAATATGATGTCAAATAAAATAAACTACGAAAATCGTTATTGGATGAAATTTTGGTTTCATTTATATGGTATGAAATTATTGTAGAATCAGTGACAGTGAAATTCCGCTTGAGATATATGAAGATTTGATTATTAGGAGGCGCAGTAAACCTCCTAGAGAGGTGTATTTTGTATTACAATCAGAATTTTAAAATGTACGAAAGCAATATCTTCACATTAGGTTCCACTCATGCTGAGGAGTAGACATTATAATTCTCTGTTCCCGTAAACTTCATGAGACTTTATGGCCTGTAGGCTTATTAGATCTAAGAATATGAAAGGGAAGTAACTTTCACTGGTTCCAAACTTTGGTTCGTGTTCAAGTGTTTCCATAATATCGAAACTTGTCCTACTTACTCTCAAAAGCCTTTGACAATATGTACTTCACAAAACTTTTTTTTTTTTGCCAAAAATAACGTTCATAGTTCTATTCTATTCCTCACCGAACACTTCAACCCCTTCCAACCTCTTCAATAGCGTCTTTTCAATAAAAATGAATATTTGTTGTAAAAGTGTAAGGAACTTAGACCTGGAATTCAGTTTTAATTATTATTAGTCTGTATTATTATATGAATAAGTCTTCGGGTTTTTCAAGATTAAACATCAAAAGGGGAGATGTGCTGACAAACGGATTAAGCACGTCGGTAGGAATGTGCCGTAATGTGAACTTTTTTCTGGTTTTTTAATCTCACGTTTTGGAATTAGGCATGCATTATATTTAATTATATTACTAATATTTTCTTGAATTCAAAACGTAACACTGAAACAAGCACATTAGGCGTGGGCTTCAATATTTTTCTTCCATGCCCTTGTGCAATGTTTCATATATTATAAAAAATAATCATAAATAAGCAGTATATGAGAAAAGTACATCATTGTGCGGACGAATATAACGTAAACTATGGTTTGAGTCGTAAGGTATTTAATCTGCGATAAATAAATGGTCGCACGTTCTTTCTTGTTTTTTTGTAACGGTCACGTAATATTATAATTCCACCCGAAATACTCTAACCAGCCCGCAAAACTTTTCTCAAGCCGGGATCCAAACTCACGTACTCAGGTTTAGCAAAACAGCAACATGCGTACTATATGAAATTGCTCAGGCTATATAACAACTTCCCCAGTACTCCTGACACGACACTCCCTACAAATAAGTTGAACAGGTGCAATTCATATTCTCAAGAACATTTACATTTAATTATTAAAAATCTAATTTTGAAAAACAAATTTCATAAAAAAAATTTGCCATCTTCAATATTGTAGTTGTAGGAAGACACCGAAATAAATTAAACTTTTGAAATTTTCGAAAATTCAAAGAGTTCAACAAAAAGTCACACGTGCAACATTTTTATAAGTGTTCTTATATTTATCCTAGAAAAATGAAGACAAAATTGGGAGCAATTTTTTTTATCAAATTTGAAAATGTATTTGAGTTATGTAAAGTAATCCCAAATTCAAAATATCCATTTCAAATTCGCAGGGACTTGAGTTCAAACATGTTGATCCGGGGATATTAATTTGGGAGACCATTATAAACAGTGTAGGCGCTAGTACTGTCCACAGACGGACGGACGGACGGACGGACGGACGGACAGACAGGCGTTTTTCTGTAAACCCATTTTTTCAGTTTCAAGGACCTACAAAATTTGAATTCTGACTACACGATTTTCTATACGCTACATTAAATAGCATACACTTCCCACTTAAAACCTACGTCATTCCTAGGTATTCTAAGATTCCCTCAGTTGTCTAGCCTTCCCCAAGCGACTAGTATTATTAGAGGAAATAATTTACTACATATTGCAATGTGCAAGAAAGAACTACTTTTTCAGTATCAGAGACTCACGATATGAGATATTCTGAAGAAAAATGGCCACTTCGACATTTCCATCACTGCAGCTTTATAGAAATAATTTGTCTTAACTATACTAATTTTGTAGTCGGCGAGAAAGTAAAAATTGGGAAATTTCTTAAAACATATTACTATTATTACGTATATCACGTTAGATTATGACAGGATTATTGGTAGAAAGCGAATGTATACGAGCATCCATTACTGTAAAATAAAGTTAATGTCCAGAAACTAAAATTTCTGATAAAAATAGGTAGTAAATATTTTTGACATGCAATTTGTGCCGTGCATGTTGAAACGAGCAACGCGAATAGAAGCATTATACTAATGAGATCACAACCATTTTATTTTAATTCGTACTTGATATTTTACTCATTGACAACCTTTTCATTTCATAGCTACAATAAAATTTAAAACAACGACATAACATTACACATTTTGCTTCAATAAATATGTTCGATGGTCATATCAATTTTTCTCATATCAAATGTGATATTTCAGTAATTTTTGAAAACGTGCATTTCTTTCATATTAAACTCAAGTTGGTTCATTTTAATAAACGACAATCACAATTCATATGATAAAAGTACATCTCAATTAACGTTGTGATGTAGTAGTTGGATCAGATCCGTATATCCTGCTTTTTAAACCATTCCATTCATTGCCCGTAAACCGCTGGTGCATTAGCGAACCTGCTAACGCTGATTTCATCGGATGCGAGTGAACCCATCACTCAAGACGATATCTGGAGGCAGAGGCAAGAGGCCGCTGTCCCAGGCGCATGTCCCGTCCCGCTAGGATAAACGACACGTCACGAACCAGTGCGGCTTCCGTCGGCGCCTCCCGGGATGCGGACACGCGTTGCGAGCCCACCGTCCCCATCTAGAGCACGAGTCGATTCTCACTGTACAAACATTCGTTCGAGCTATCAACTGTCACGCAGGAATGCACATATCTCGTGAACAGGTCTAACTACCCCGGGCGAGGGTTGTCAGCTGACTCTGGTGCGGACAGGGCAGCTTGAATGGGGGAAAACTTTGAGAGCTGTGACAACGTATCAAGGATGGATAAGATAAATAACAAATGTTTCCTTTCTAGTCGTAAACACAACAGATAGTTTCCGTTTTCTGCTAGAAATACTGGAAATACTTTTAAATAAAATAATTGACAAACAACAAGAAACCAGAAATTGAAATGTTTATAATAAAATATGTTTTAAACATTTTTTAAAATTTATTATTAAGTAAACCCATGCATTTCATATATATAATTAAGTGTGAAATATTTTGTGATATGTAAATAAATAACACTTTCAGAAAGTCAGAATGTCATTTATTTATTAACTTCGATTAATGTTTAGAAAATAGTTATAGTAGTCTTCAATCATAATAATTATCTATAAAAATAATTAACTTACTGAAGTATCAAATACGCGCTCTTACAGAAACGAAGAAAGGACGCATTCAGGTGGGAAGGTAATATTTTATAATAAAACTCACGCTAACTCATACTTCATCTTATCGCTCCTTTTCTTTTAATTTTATTTTTATAGTTTCCTGGTTTACACCACATAAAACACTATTTTCAAAAGATGGCTTGATTATAACTTCAAATCCCTTTCATATTCTTGATGAAGCAACAAAATTTGTCCACGGATGACTATATAGCACGAGGAATCAATAATTACGAGGGATAACATCAATTTAAACATACTGGTATTCAGTGACGTAGCGTGACGCGGGCGTTCGGGGTTGCTGAACAAGAATGCAAAAAATCCAAACATTATTCAAACGTAATGCTACGTTTTGTTTGTTCGTGAATATCCACTAATAACGAAAATCGCCCGCACCAAGATGGATTAATTTTTTTTAAATTGATTTTCCACGCAAGGAATGTTGTTCTTCAATGAAGAATATTGTTCATATTATAACTCACCAACTTATATTGATCATAGGATGTCAAGTAAACTGTCATCTGTAATACTTACATTCATCTTTTTATCACTTAAACAAGTTACTATCAACCAACTGAGCACACGAACGCAATACAATACAGGCACCTCAACTACTTATATGATCTCGAAAATAATTTGAAAATTCCGTCAGCCTTCATACTGCATGTTGTGTATTTTTCGCAAATATACATTACCATAAGGTATAATATTCTGGGGAAACACATCGTATATTTCCCACATTTTTTATGAAAAAAAAAGAATAATAAGCCAATCCTAGTCACGTGATTCATGTAAGCCTATATTTATTAATCTGCGAATTAAACCAATAACCCGCCTCTTGATTTCCGACTCAATGATTTATCAAAAACTGATTTGCCTTTTTATTACACATGAGCGAGTATGTTCTTACCAATTCTTGCCAAAACGCTCATTTCCCTCTCGATTCACAATTCAACTTATAAATGGGTTGAGGTTGGGATCAAGAATGTTAATAGAAATGAATCTAAACGTGTCGTTTTTGCGCGGCTGTAACGAAATCATATTATCGTGAGTTTAGTTTCGTTACAAGGAACGAAAGAAAAGTCTGCGCGAATTTAGTTTCGTCACAGAATGAATAGATCGTTGAAGACAGTTTCGTTTCGTTTCGTTTCTTTTCTGAAATGAAAAGAAAGTGAATTTCCTTGCATTGGGTAAGAAACGTTATTGCTTTATATATATTCGTTATTAATATTTGTTGAAGGTCAAGTGAAGTCGGGAGAGGCGCATTAAGCGGAATTGGCGCCCTGACTACATTTCTGAACGTACTATTTTGTTTCAGAACTACCTAAAGACCACTTATTATCTGTGCATTTTCCCCTATCCTCTATCGATAATTTCATTACTCTTCGAATGATTCCTGGCTCTTGGAAAACCGTATCTTCGGCAGCGCGTGGAACGTAATGCAACGTCTATCAATCGGTGTCAATTCTACCGTGGTCATTCTTTCACGACTGATGGGAAAGGCCATATTCGTTAGTCCCTTTTTAATTTGAAGTGCAGTGACACGCGTTTTTAATAATCCTATTGACGTCAGTTGTAAGGATATCGTAAACCAATGATATTATCCAGGAAACTGAAAAAGAAGCATACGGTGCACCTGATGACATTGTGTTACATTCTATGTTTTGACATTTTTATTGGACCCCATTATTGTGAACATTCTGTTTCCAAAATGCCAAGTATGCTTTTATTTATTTATCGAATATCGAGATTACATTTTAAGGGACCCATATCTTTGCAAATATTGTATTCGTATTATTCAAGCATGTGTTCGACCTCCTCGTCTGTCCGAAAGGCAGCGTCTGTCGGCCGATAGTGGCGGGGCCGCACACAAGTAACAGTCGCGCGGGGATTTCCGCTTTTCGACAGGCTGTGAGGTCATGAAAGGTCTCAATTGGTCGCCAAAACACTACTTGCAAGGTGTGTCACTGGGAGCGAAACTAAACCTTTTTGGCGACGTCACGAATTGTAAATAACGAAACTGAATCTTGAATGAAGCACCTGTATAGAAACTAAACTCCCATGATGATATAGTTTCCTTCCTGTAGCGAAACTAAATTCCCAGCCGCAGTATAGTTTCGTTCCAGAGGCAGTTTCGTTACTAGTCAGGAGATTTCTTCGCCACGTTTCGGTCTTTAGTTTCGTTACGTACTTTAGTTTCTGAGCACAAGAAACAGTAACGAAATGCCTAATTTCGTTTAGTTTCGTTTCTGTTGCCATCCTTGGTTGGGATCCTAAAATTTAAGAAATCGTGCTCAGAATACACTTTACCACATACTATGTCTTGCACAGATTTTAACTGTTGACATTTAAATAAATAAATAAATAAATAAATAAATAAATAAATAAATAAATAAATAAATAAATAAATAAATAAATAAATAAATAAATAAATAAATAAATAAATAAATAAATAAATAAATAAATAAATAAATAAATAAATAAATAAATAAATAAATAAATAAATAAATAAATAAATAAATAAATAAATAAATAAATAAATAAATAAATAAATAAATAAATAAATAAATAAATAAATAAATAAATAAATAAATAAATAAATAAATAAATAAATAAATAAATAAATAAATGAAATAAATAAATAAATAAATAAATAAATAAATAAATAAATAAATAAATAAATAAATAAATAAATAAATAAATAAATAAATAAATAAATAAATAAATAAATAAATTAATTAATTAATTAATTAATTAATTAATTAATTAATTAATTAATTAATTAATTAATTAATTAATTAATTAATTAATTAATTAATTAATTAATTAAATCTTAACGGGAAAGGTACCTGTTTCCAACTGTCTTTCTCCAATTTTCACTCTTTAACACTTTACACCCAAAACCGCCCTCTTATTGTAAGCAAATCGTGCAAGGGAACCGCTCTAACTAACACGCGCGCGAATGAAAAGAACAACTTGTGAATATATAAGTTTCAGATCGAAACGAGATAATATATTTAAAAGAGAATTCAACTTTTTGTTATTAATGGGAATGTACATTTTTTATAGTAAAGTAGTAGGTAAACATGGCCGACCTGGATGGCGAAAGTGGCTAAGAGCGAGTACCGACTCAGCGCTTCGGTCCGAAGGCTCGCGGGTTCGAGTCCCGCCTTGGGCATGGCTGTTTGCCCCTTGACTTTGTGTGTGTGTTGTCCCGGAGGGCCTCGCGTTCTGCTGACCCCAGATCAGAGGAGCCCGCAAGTGTTTGTCTAGTGTATGGTCGAATATGCGTCCCTTCGGGACGTAAAGGGCAACCGGCTGTCGGCTGGATAAAAGCCCTAGGAAAAAAGTAGGTAAACATTATTTCTGTCTGCGCTCTGTGATTCACGCACGACTTAGAAGGGAGTCCGAGAAAGAAACACACAAACCACTTCAAGCGTGCTGCACTCTTATGAACAAACGTGCAACTTGCTCAATCTCGCTTGTGATTTCGGACCATTGTACGTTAGTGTACGAAATTCAGAATTCACTGGAGCAGGAACGATGAGGGGAGGGGCAGCTCGTTGTTTGAATATCCGCCATTGTCTGCTTAGCCACTTCAGAATCCGACCAATTTAAGACCAGCTTGTGAAAACCTGTCAATTTAATCATACGAAATTGCTTATAACTAAGAGAAAACTTGTTTCGCTTAATTGCCTTCTTGTAAGATTATCTCTACAATATTTAGGGGTCATTGATGATTTTTTACGTGCGGTTGTTCACTATCTTAGAGTGACACTATACCACAGTCGGTAGTGCAAAGAATTATATTTTTGCGGGGTATCACTTGTTACAGGCATGATCCCTGAATATTGTATAGATAATCTTACAAGAAGAGACTTAAGCGAAACAAATTTTCTCTTAGTTATATGCTATTTCGTATAATTCAATTCGGTGCGTTGTTCCACGCTGGACTTTAATTGGTCGGATGGCTAAACGGATGTATAATAACGATCTGCTCCTCCCCTCATCGCTCCTGCTCAAGTGAATTCTGAGTTTTTTAAGTCTTCAAATATGAATACACATAATAGAACATCTTTTCTACCCGCAATTACCAACATGTCACATTGTGACATGTAGTGACTATGAACATTAAAATTAAAACAATAAAATGTATTACTAAACTGTTTTAATAAACTAACAGCATTTATATTTAGATTTGGGATCAATCCGATCGTAAAAGACAGTTAAGTAATACGAGAGATCGAATAAATAGGATCTCAAGTGACAAAAAATAAAATCTGTAAGCTGACCTCTGAGAGTGACGTCCAGGGAACAGTCTCCACGCTCATGTAGCGAAAACATTGAAATTATAGCAACAATTTTAATGCTAAATTATATTTAAATGTTTTATCATTTACTTGTTAATTGTTTGGGGCAAATAGAAACTTGTCACAAGAGACATTGCATCATATTCCGAGGAATAAAAATGCATAATAATTATTTTAGTTGCACATCACACTGAATTTTCAGGACTAAATTCTTTTTAATTTGTTCAATGTCACTAAATATTCCAGGCATTAATGCAATTTTGTTATACTTTTCTTCTCACTGTGGTATTTCTCACCCACTACAGAACACTCTTCCAATGATTGCTTGTCGATGCAACACGAAACACTAACATGTTAGCAGGTAGCTTGATTTTCGAGTCAATAGAACACCCTCTGTCCAAGTCTTCTGCGTCACAGTCTAAAGGAAATATAAAAGACTAAAATTCATGCCTGGAAGGCACAAAACCAAACAGATGAGGGTAGACTGAGGTAAATCTCATTTAGTTCAAAATAAATTATCAATGATTTAGACACTGATCCGCCCGGAAATTTCTATACGGCAGTTATATGAAAGTATCTACTATAAAAATGTACGTGAAGGAGAGTAACAACGTATTTTCTTAAGCTTAAATTACATTCGTAAAGAAATGCAATTCAAGTGGTTTGTACGGCGAGCCAACTGTGCAAACAAGACGCTACTTTAAGTGAAAGTACAGTCTTTGCTCTTTGATAATTTTGACACATGAATTTCGTATGTTTATCGACGGAAAGAATCATGAAGGGAAGAGAGCGCTCTCAGGTTGGAAAGCGTAGTGTCAATCTCGTTTCAAGAAGAAGCAAAGATTGACTTAATCATTTTGAAAATATTTGTCATAAAAATGAATTAAAACATAACTCGAACCACCTCAGAATTTTTTGTACTTCTGAGTAAAATTCCTTACACTAGAATAGAACAATCTGAAATAATTGTGATAAGCGGATACGTTTGCACATTGTACTTTTTTGCGTTTTCAAAAACTCAAAATTAATTATCTGGCTTAACAATATTACAATTATCTACACATGTAATAGTTTTTACTTCAAAAGACGTAAATTTTAGAACAAAAATCAATTCTTCGTGGCAATTTTGTTTCGTAACACGTATAAACTCCTCATTCTATCGTTCAAGATTATATTACACACTAATATTTCCCCTACACATTATAAAATTTCGGCAAAAATGACATTTCTACGAAATAATCCAGCGAATGTGTACGTTAACGTATATTCTAGTTTTTAGCTATACTCTACCATACTCGAAATTACCATTAAGGATGAACGATGTATTAATCTAGGGAAAGACACCCACTGCTGATATCTTGAAAGAAGCAAATACGAAAAAAAACTCCCATGCGTTAGGCAGTATCAATTTGTAAAATAAACAGGGGCAGTGGTGGAAACGAACAAATATGTTTACATCTCTGATGTTAGTTTATTTTCACAGCAGCTGCTTCAGGAACGTTTCTGCAGCATTATATTATAAAAATTACAGCATATATTTATAAATGATCAATTTCGTAGTCATTAATCTTACGAGGATTGTCTTATAAAACTTTTTCAGTGAACAATACAATATTAATACATTAGCTAGGAGTCTAACAATACCGTCGAAACAAAACTCAAGCTATCATACTAGAGGTGCTATTGTTCCTTTCACTTTCGCACATTATTGTGGCATTAAATGATAGAAATGGAAAGAAGAGATATGTAGCCCGAATCTACACCTACTAAAAGAGAAATTTGCCGTCAGTTCACTCTAAACACCGTAGAAAACCAAGTAAGTTAACTTTCATTCCCTGTTAAAGCAAACATAAATATTGTTAAAATGAAAATGTGAGGGTAAAGGAGAGCAATACTGCGTAACTGCTGTATAGGTCTCTCAGAATAAATATCATAAACTTCTAGAGCATGTAGGTAAAAAATTATCCCTTTTCGCCAATGAACATGTGCCGAGAAATTTGATGTAACGACATTCCACATGTGACGTTTGCCCCTCATTGACAGACATCCCATTAAGCGTTGGTCATTGGCAGGTCAAGTTACGACAAAAGATATTTCTTATACCCGCCAAACACCAATGCATGAAGAATTGCCTACCAATCAGGGGCATATGTGAAACTTCGTTTTATGAAATTTCCCAGCATATATTCATTGGCAAAAGCTCATTATTTTGAACACCCCACATGCCCTCCAACTTTGTATCATTTATTTTGAGACACCTGTATTTCCTCATTTATTATTCAGTATTATATTTTAGGAGCACTGCATCTATCGTACACCCATTACCTCACGATCTAGAAAACATCACCACGCTATGAGTTAATAATTATCATGTTTCATGGTGGGAGAGAGGGTTGGGAACCAGCCAGCGAGGCAAACGAGAATCCACTTGTGAATTTTTGAAATCTCCTTGAGGCGGAGAAATGTGAAAGGTGAACAAACATCTCAATCATAAGTTCAGACCAGTTACGCGTGGAATAAAGGTGCGCGTGATGCCTTTGATATCAGTAATATTTCTAAGTTAAATAGCAAACGACAACCACTCTTGTGATTTCAAGCTAAGGGGTCATGAAGTTGAACATATGCTGAGGTTGAGATGAATGACAGATCGGCTGGCGACAGATGTAAGGCTAAATAACTTTGTTGAAAGTCGAGTTAAGAGAGAGAAGAAATTGAATCCAGATATTAATTTGGATGAAGGGCCTACAAGCGCAAGAGTATTGCTTCCTTGTGTGGTACGAAATTGAGATTTATTACAAAATGACAATTTTGCTCGAGTTATAGTTTGCAATTGCTGTAGTTACTCGAATTTTCGAAAGATACACCGTTCAGGACGTGTTTGATTGTCTTCACGCTGTTATCTTAAATCAAATTTGTGTCATTAGCTAGCCCAAGGGTTGGGCCCAGTACCAATTCACGTGACACAAGAACTGTTTATCATTGAGGGTCAGTTTGTCACCCAATATTACATCACTTAGTGACACAAATGTTCTAGTATAACATGAGCTGACACTTTATCGCACATCGCCATCTACTGCCATGCCATTTTTTGAGGTTAGACGACAAACAAGACATTTGCGATGACGGCAAAGGCGGCGCCAATCACTCCACTAAGAATAGCCCCAGGTAAGCAAGGTACAAGAAAACTATCATCAGAACCCATAAGGAGGATAGATAAAAAAACGAAATGTGCACCGTCACTGGACTGGCATCGGTGCAATGACACCAATGTAGGCACAACCACTTAGTCGCACACCGACATCAAACACGGTGACACACTTACGTACTAGGTGAGAAGCATTTTAAACCGTCGATAGATGGTCGATAGACGGCGTTATTCTCTTCAACAAGAAGCAAGTATTAGTGATGATCCCGGTTTATACGTCGACATAAGGACAAAGAATTAATTAACGACAAACACGAATGTTCCGACGTCTTGTTTCTGAAACACTTAAGAGTTTTTGCCGTACAGTGAAACATTACACAATCGTTTCAGCAGGAGCACACTCTAAAACGATGAGGTATAAACAGAAGTGGTCATCGGCCACCGTTTGCATCCGGCCGTGAACTACAAAATCGAGATTTCATTTCGTCTCGCCACCGAAAACGCAGGCCATTGCTCGGTCGCCAACGCGCAGAAGGACGAAGGGCGCTGCAGGCCGCGCAGAGGTGTGGGCAAGCCGGCCCGCTCCCGGGGCCCGCTGGCCCCGCTGCAAGCCGGCGCGGCGCCGCACCTTGGTAGTCGGTGAGGTAGAGCAGGAAGTCGGCGGCGGCGACGATGGGGCCGCCGGCGGCGTCCGTCTCGGCGCCGCGGGCGGCGGCGGCCTGCGCCGCGCGGTGCCGCCCGGCCCACGTGTTCCGCAGGCTCTGCAGCACCAGCTGGCCGGCTTCCTCGCCGCCGCGGTCCAGCGACTGCAGGCAGCAGCAGTGCGGGCTGGAGTGCACGGGCACGCGCATCGCGTGGTCACGGGCGGAGCGGATCGCGGAAAGCGCCGGACGACGCGGGGCACAAGACGCTTCGGAAGAAGACAACGGCGGCGGCGCCGGAAGACGGAAGACGGTAGACGGAAGACGCGCCACCGGGTGGAGGGTGTTGGGTCGAGGGGGAGACCCGCGGCGGCGGTCGCGCGCGAGGTCGCAGACTGACGGCGCTTGCCGCCGCCGCCGCCGCCGATGCCCCCCGCGGACGCCGCCGCCCACCCTCGCCGCCGCCCCCACCCGCGTCCACTCCACTTGGCGCTGATAGCGCATTAACAGAGAGAGGCCGCCCCGCTATATTTAGAGGCCTATTCCCGCGCGCTCCGCCACGCCCGGGGGGCGGCGCCGGCGGTGACGACGACGACGACGACGACGACGCGCGAACGGCCGCCCCACGACGTGACGGCGTTGCCCGCCCTGCGGCCTCACGAGCCCCTCCCTTCAACGACGGACGCCGCGCCGCTCGCCTCCTCAATGAACGGGCTCGCAGGGGACTCGCGCTGCCCTGAGGACCCGTCGCAACTCAACATGCCGCCTCGCGATTAGAGACGTGTCACGAGAAGTTGATGTTTATACAACTTCACACACCAATGTGAAACAAGCCCAGAGTAAAGAAGAAATCGTTCTTCTTCTTTCGACCCAACTACGGGCCACATTTTATTTTTGTATCATTCTTCGGATCCTCTTTAAATTCAAATAATATTTCAATATCTAGCCAGTTTCAATTGTTTTATTTTCGACAAAAATAGTATAATCCGAATGTTATTTGCGAAGAAGTATAATCTGCGCACGTTCCTTTCGCCATTCTTTCGTTTCACTCATCTTTTTTGGCAAGAAATTTCCCTCCAAAATGATTCTGAAGCCCCTTTATTATGTTAGGTTTGTGGTTGCACATTCCGTCTTTCAAGAGATCTCCCATCAAAAAGAACCCTCACACAGCAATACAAATTTCGCCTGTCAGGGACAACGACTAATAATTATTAATTAGTTATCAGTAATTATTACTGATTACAAATTCATCTCTCTTCGATATTTGACAAAATTGTATTAGAACTGCATCGCCGACAGTTCCGTACTGTATTCGCGACGCAATAGATCCCTTTCGGTTCCGCAAGTGGAGGCGGGAGTGGAAGTGCTGGCTAATCGGCACTCAAAGACAAAGATGTTTCTGGGAAGATAAGAAACAAAAACTCTCGTCGCTAAGGCAGTAGTATCGTAGCGATCTCAGACCAGAGGGTCGCGGGTTCGAGTCCCGCCTCGGGCGTGGTTGTATTTGTGTTCGTCCTTTCACCCCTTATCATTACCATATCGTTTCATTTTCATAGTTACCATAACGTTAACTCCAATAGTGGTCGCTGATGACCTAGATGTTGATGCAACCTTAAATAACACACACAAAGAACCTCTCTCATGGGAAGGGCCCGTTCCGACGGAGCAGAGAACGCGCGGGGACACGCCCACGCGACAGACAGGTCGGATGGCCGGGAGACAACTGTCTGGAGCCCGCACAGATGCTGACTAGACGTGTTTCAGTACCGTTTAGTGCTATAGTGCTCTTTAAAAAGCACACACGTAGTGTGCGAAACGTCGATATGTAAATAAATTTATAAACTACAATTTCCTGATATTTTACGTATGTATTGATCCTGTTTAGCCCTGACCTGTATAAAATTTTCCATTTCTCAACATCATTATTTCTTGTATTCGAAACCGTTCAAATTTTGATGTGTTGTGTGGCAGTAGTTGTAAATATTTCATAAGCAAATATAATTATCATCAGTTGATTTTATAAGGTTTTACATTAAACTACTTATTAAAAGATGTATAATAAATCTTTACCTTCCGGCCCATAAATAAAGGGTTTACGTTTTTTTAATGTTTCACGAATGATGAAGTTCAGTTCGTCCGTTTAATGATAAAAAAATGAAAATTACTTTAGTATTTGGATGAGGCTTTTGCCGGCTCATCAGCAAAGAAAATAACATAAACACTACAAATATAGAATCCTGTTTTCCTAATCTAGTGAAGCAATATAAATCATGCCCACTGTTGGGGTTTTGCTAATCCACTTATGTAAAAAATCAGAAGCGTCTGATCAACATTTTATAAACCTTTCTTGTCTCTTAAAATACACTTTCGTTCAATATGAAAGAAAAAGGATACTTAAATCTTTTGAAAAATATAATGATCAAAGCCCAATCCCAACATTTATTATACAGTTGGTTTATCTACAAAAAATCCATGGTTCGGAATAGGTGCCAAAGGACAATTACAACCTGCGTCACTTTCACATTCCACCTGTTAACATAGAGTGTGCTGGCAGCTCTTTCGATACGAATGCCGGAGATTCCTGATTGGAAGGTTGAAGATATTTTTATTCTGGGTTGTTCCATTACAGAACATGGACATACATCGGAACTAAGAAATCCTACGCTAAAATGTTGACAAGAAGATTCTAAACAATTGTGTATTGGATGGAACAAACAAAACACGATGAAATCTAGATGTTCCTTTGTCTATTCAAGAGACTTTTCCTTACCATTCTCTACTCATTCATTCCCCCAAAAAGTATGTAACACCAAAAAGAATTATGACGATACTTTTTAATGAAGTGGTTATTGTATGAATTTTATTTTATTGAATTTAACAATTGTGGAACTCAGATGGAGGGTATGTGGCACTTTGAGGAAAATAAGTGCGTATTTGAACACCATATTTTATGTACTATTCGCGCAATTAGTGGTGTTACAATGGTATATACTTCCTTGCAATATTTTTAACGACTACGTAATATTATAATACTGCATGAACCTGCGAAAGTGTTTCCAACTAGCAATCTTCTTTCCCCATGATGATTCGAAAATTTCACGCTGACTCGATAAGGTTCTTAGGTCTAGCACCCCATTCCAGTTACACCTCCACCTCCAGATTCACAGATAAAGACCAACATCCCGACGCTTTAGAAAAGAAGTTGAACATTTTGTAGTTGCAACTTTAAAAAGTTCAGAGATTTTAATTTACATTATTTGAAAATCTAGTTTGAAAGAATAGATTTTATTAGAAAATAACCCTATCATCAATATTGTAGTTTTGCAATATTATTTTTTTTTTGTTTTGATATTTTCGAAAATTTAGAGAGAGGAAAATGGGACCTGCGCCATTTAGAGAAAGTTGACCTGTTAGAGAAGGTAATTTTTTTTAATAATGTAGCAAAATATTTATCCATTTTGAATATATCAGGGCCACACACTATGAAATTTTCTGACGAAAACTCGCCTCTTATAATATTTTCTCTTTCGAAAGTAGTAAGGCGAGAAAGTAAAAATATTCCAAACGCTACGTACTACGACTGATGACATTTGATTAATTTGAAAGTTTAACTACATTTAAGATTTGTTATTACCGTTGGAGGATAGTCTATGTTGCCGTGTTTCCAGTTGTTTTGTTGATTACTAGAGAACTACTCTCATTCAGACAGATTATAAGAAAAATAAATAACGACATATTGCATGACAGTTCCTGTAATTGTAGTACATAATATTGTATTAATATTATAATAATAATGTAAAAAAGGATGACAAGATTATGGTGAAATATGTGGAGAGAAATTACATGAATCGGAGTAGAAAAACTAAATTCTTTCACAATGCTACTTAAGTTTTCTCTGAATGGAGAATTCCTTGGGATATACGTGACTCGCTCTGGGAAAGGCTTAACTTGGAAGACCAGTCAGCACTCTCGTATTTCAATCATTATTCAGATCGTTTACCTCTTGAGAATATGAAGTGATGTGTAGTTATGCCAATATTACATTTTGGAATTTACGCATACTTCATAAAATATGATCAATTGTTGCTCCGAACGTAATAAATATAAAAATTCCTCGTTTGTTTTATTTAATACTTAAAAATTTGTATTTTACTTCTCGGTAAATGAATTTTTCAAAAAAAAATATTTCATTTGAAAAATTGTAATTTTTTAAAATTAAAATTTCTTTATAAACTCGATGAGATATAAAAGATTAAAAAATATAGGCGTATTCCTTGTTAAATATTCTATAAAATCCATCAAGAAAAAAGTGGCCACTCGACACAGAGTTCTAAAAAATCAATTGTGGAGTAAGAGGGCGCGCTCTGCCTATCCATGCACTAACGAACTGTGTTCCGTCAGTGTTTGATTCAAGTGCTGAAGTACTATAAAAAATGACCGTTTGCCTGATTAGCGTTTGAAAAGTTATTAGTATTTCAGATGTTCACTCTGCCCCTAGAATGTACGGGTGACACCAAACCGAATTCGAAACGAATATTTCGCAAAATATGATTGATTGATACTCTGAATGTTCTTGACATAAAAATTTCTGGTTTGTTTCTTTTAATACTTTAAAATGTGTGTATTATTCCTTAGTAAATTATTTTCTCAATAAATAAATATTTCATTTAAAAAACTGTAATTTTTTAAAATAAAAATTTCTATATAAACTCGATGAAATAAAAAAGTATTCAATTTTCTACAAAACACAAGAAAAAAGTGGACACTGAACACGTACAGATCTTAAAAATCTATTGTAAGTATGCGGGCGCGTGGATTCTGGACCCTGCACTAACGAATTGGGTTCGATCAGTCTTTGATACAAATATCGGGGAACAATAAAAAGAATGACCGTCTTCCTGATGAGGGTTTCAAGAAATACCAGTAACTCATATGTTCACTCTGTCTCCAGAAGGGATGGGTGACAGCGAAACGAATTTTACTACTGCTTTTCCGCGTGTCGGCGAAACGAATTTTACTGCTGAGCCCCCTTGCGTCTTAGAAGATGGGGTGCCCTCCTGATCTTGATCGTGAAATACAACAGACCACTTGTAAAGGGAAATGAATAAAATTTTCCGAACATAATACGTATCTTATAAAAGGAAGAGTGCTAGAGTTTGTTCAGTGAATCGTGTGTACACTGTGCATCATAAGTGGCGATCACTGTATGAGATACGACAGATGTTTCAATTCATTTAATCTTTCTGATCACGATTTTAAGAAAACAAAATCTCCAAGTCGTAAAACCATGACTTAGTAGTGAAACTTGATTTAGAGGAGTCATTAGATTGACGAATTTGTGATTCATAAAGCAAAAAGAGAGTCGGCATCCAAAAAGGCTTTTTGTTAGTGAAGAATGGAATGTCCAGTGAATATAATGAAAACTGTGGAAATCAAAGAAATGACAATTTAAGCTCTTCAGATAGTTCAAGTGTCTGAGAAATGAATGTAGAGAAGATAAACAAGAGTTTAATTGCAATAGGAGAAACTCCCGTCAAGAAAAGAAAATTGCAACAAAAATGGCATCCACATGTGAAATTTCAGAACGTACAAAGTGCTATCACACACATATTTTTTGACACTGAAGACGTCCATTGAAAAAGCAGACAATAAAGATATTATTAAGGAACTTATCGATTCCCTTCACTCAACAAATGACAAGACGTTGAAGATTTGAAGATTCAAATTTTGGCAATTTTTGAAAGTTGGACATAAAGTAAAATTAAACACACTTCGCAGCAACCGAACACATGATAAAAGTGGATAAAATATTGACTGAAGAAAATGGAATTTTGTCCAGACCTGAATGTAAATTCGGTAAGGCCTTAGAACTGCAGTGGAGAAAGTTCAGGAATTCTAAGCTCAGTGAGTACTTATATTGGAACTGAGTTGTGAGGAGCCAGAAAATTTCAAAATGTTATTCAAAATATGTCAAGAGTCCGACATTAAATTACGAAATAAAATCGTGAAGTTGCACCACCTAAGTACTTAAATTACTGTTTCATCCAAAGAAACTGATGGCCAGTAACGCGTCTGTTGGAGCAATCTACTACACACTGGTTCGTAAAACATTAATATTTTTTAAAATTACTTAGGTAGGATTTTTTTAAAAAAAAGATCCTACTTTGTCTTTTTTGGAGTTGTCAATAATACTCTAGTGCGTTTTAAAATATTTTTTAAAGTTTTTATCTCATCGACCTTACAAAAATATTCAATTTTCAAAATTGAAATTTAAAAAAAATTGAAAATTCAGGAAATTAAATATTTTGCAAAATATCAACAATTAAACGTGGTTTAAAGTTTCGAATGGAATTTGAACGGAATTTCTATAATTAGTGTATTCAAATGTGATATTTTAAAGTTAGTGATGCGCATCATTTTTAGCAAATTTCACTTTGCAATATTGCCGAAAATAGTAGTTAGAAAAAATAAAAATACACGTGTTAACTTATTTGATACATGTAGTAAATAGAAAAAAATAGAAAATAATTAAAAATATGAAGATCAAATTTTTGTATTTTTTGTGCGATTTGACGTGGAACAGCTCACGTAACATTTGTTGATAAGATGGTTTTAATATTGCGAATATGCGAATTATTCCCCAAAATAAAGACTTACCTATTCAAAAATGAAATACATCAGATAAGAAAATATGTGAGATTTACTAACAATAAGTGTCACGCCCTGATTTCAAATATGTGCTTAGATTGTTTGTACCGCGAATACTTTCTGAGATAGGACAGTTTTCATATAGTGACCACGCGAATCCCAAACGGCAAAGTCTTCCATTTCAGGAACTGCTGTTGCGGGGGATTGAATGAGTTCTTGTTTTCACTAGCGTATCTCAAAACAGGTAAAGAAGAGATAAAAACAAGAGTTTCTTATGAACCTGGAAAATTCATTGTTCTCAATGATCCTCTTGTTGATTCTAACGTACTTGTATTTCTCTCTCCTCTTCATATAAAGGTTGGATTAATTATTTGGTGAAGACGATGGATAAGGCAAACTGTGGAGTATTCCAGTATCCGTGAAAATGTTCCAAAAATCATCGCAGAAAAATTAAGGAAGGAATCTTCCCAAATCTGAGAGATTTTAAAAGATGATGCGTTCACACAAACGATGACTCCAGAAAAACAAGACCCCTGGACTAGTTTTCTGTGAGTGTGTGAACATTTCTTATAGAAAAACAAAATCTTCAGATTTTGTAAATGGAATCAAGAGACTTTTGTGTACATTTTAAAACTGGTCTGTAGAATGTCTCAAAATTACACTTTCTACACACCCATTTACATTTCTTCCCCGATAACCTCGGTGACGTGAGTGATAAACAAAATGAGCGATTCCACCAAGACATTAGAATAAAGGAGCAACACACGCTACGAAGGTCTCTGAAATGACTCCATGATGGGAGATTACTGCTGGATGTTATACACAGGAGATCCTGAAGTAGTTCACAAGAGACGGGATCACATGAAGAAATGGAATATGGTCGACTTGTTGTGTAATAAATCGCTTCCCTGTAGTAGAAAAATGGTGGGTGATGGCGCAATTCTAACTGCAAAAATATAATTTGTGTTACAAACTGGTTTAGAAAAATATGCTAATATTTCTGATGAATACAACAAGTTTCACCTTGTAGAACTGTGAAGTTAACCGTGCAGAGTGCAGACGTAAAGAAAGTTTCTCATCAACCAAATTAAGTAAACCTAAGCAATAGATTTCAATCATTAGCAGATATTCAATCGGCAGATATTGGTACTAGAGAGCATCATCTTTCAAAACCACCACGTATTTTTATCCTTATAAATTAAATAAAAAAATTGTGAAAATGAATTTACTCTCAAAATGTACAACAAAGCAAAAGAGATGCCTGCATTTATTGCCTGCATTTATTGTCTGCATTTATTGAAAGCTACTAAACTCTCGAGTATCATCTTATCGAAAAGAAAACGATGTTCCATATTTTCCAGTTAAACAAGAGCGTAGATTTCGTATAATTCTCCGACATATTAATAATTTAGTAAATAAAAAGAACATACAATTGGAACTAGAAAAAATGGATTCCAGAGTAAAAACGTTCAGAATATCCGACATCGAGAGACAAAGAAACCAACGTGTCAATCCTTTATTGATCAAGCAAGACATTCAACTAATGAAGTCGTTTATAAAATAACGGGTTTAATGAATGCCAAACTCAAATTCAATCCACCGCATAGGAAAAGAATATTTTGTGCAATGCCATAGATGCCAGCAGTACAACTGCATCGTAGACACGATAGGAGTAGCCCTAAGTGTATAAAATGTAAAGGTGATCACCTAACTGAAATATGCACCAAAGATAAACGATGGCAGCTAAATTTGCTCTCTGTGATGACGTCTATCGGGCAAACTACAAGGCTTGTAGAATTAGCTTGCCGTACTTACAACATCAACTATCGTCAGAGGAATGCTGCAAATTACAGTATGATCGGCAAACAACCTTCCCAAGAAGAATTCCCTAATAGAAATATACCATCACAAGATGTGTGCATAAAGGATTTTCGGCTGTATTTTAGACACTAGAGAAAAATTAAATTCCATCCACCTTTTGCGTCATTCGAACCGCCATGCGACAACGGTGGTTGCGGCGGCGGGGTCGGGCGCCCACCCTGTGTTACCTAACCGGCCGCTGCGGGCGCCCTGGTCAACGGCGTGTTACGCAACGCGCCCAGGTTTGTCGTGCTGCATCCGGGAGCCGTCGGCTGGAGCCAGCTGCTGCAGGCGGGACACGCGGTGATCACGCCCTTCAAAACCGTCTCTACTCTTCACTTACAAAGAACAGCGGAGTCTTAAACGTGGAACACGCCCAAGATTCAGTGCAGAACCGAAAAATGTCGTTCCATGATCTGCTTGGTGTCAGCTCTTACCTGTCTCTATGTCGGGAGTGTGCCCACTATGGTGCGTATTAATATGCACTAAAAATAGGAAAATATGCAATTTTTCAAAAATAATTTACTCAAAAAGATCCCAACTGTTTCTTTACATTTGTTTCTCGTATGTACCAAAGGACGGTGAAAAAATGGTCCCGTTTTCGGCGAACTCTCTGTATTTTCGAAAATTGCAAAAAATTAAAATTGCATAATACAATTTTGAAGGAAGATTATTTTTCTTCAATAAAACTTGTTGAAAAAAGTGAGGTCTTTACTTTTTTTTGAAAAGATGAATAGTTATCGCGTAATTTCTGCTTGAAGTTAATGCAATTTGTATAAATAATATTTTTCTCAAAAACGGCTCCAACTTCTTTCTTTACACTTTATCCGTTAATAGAGCAAAGGACTGTTTAAAAAATGGAGGATATCTAATTTTCTTGAAACTCTCCGAATTCTCGAAAATTGTATACGTTAGAAATAATGGCGGCTTCGGTGGCATTATAGTTAACATATTGGGCTGTTATACCCAAGTTTGCGGGTTCAAACCCGATCGAAGTCGTGTATTTTTAAGGGCAAAGATCCTTCGTATGCCTTCCTTCGGA